>ML368392.1:0-114329 GCA_005239525.1 Nicotiana knightiana | reverse complement strand
GGGGGGGGGGGGGGGAACCATCATGAATTCAATAGAAGCCTCAAAAAATACCAAAATATCAAGTTAAGAATCACATAGGTTTTAAAGTAAATTTCCATGTTTTAGGTGGGGATCTCTTTAATTCCGATATGCAATTATTCACAATACCACCGTACTTTTACACGGGATCCGATCACGGCCCGATCGGATAGGCTGACTCATTTAAGATATAAAGCACAATCACCACCATGTGCGCGACATGGCGTCCGATCACGGCCCGATCGGCTAGGCCGCCTCACCCGAGACATTACCGTTTCTATCAATCATCTCGCATAATACTTTCTTCACATTTATTCAATTCAGCGGCACTTATGGCCACAATTATAATATCATTCTTGGCACTTGGCCGGATTTCATATTTTATGCTCCCCTTTATTTATTTACTTTCATGGATCATCATCGTAAATATCAACAAATAAAATTCCAGGGAAATCACAACTTCAAGTTCATTAGCAGTAAAGACTTTAAACACAATGGATTTCTTTTCAAGAAATAGGGTAAAATGATTGGCAATCAAAGCACAAGTTAAAATTATGAACGTGTAACACACCATTTGTTCTTGAGATTCTTTTCCCTAAAAAGAGCAATACACAATTTCAACTCACGAAGACATAAGAGCTCAAACACATTGGAAGTATTTAGAAGCATAGAATTAATTAAAACAGCCACATTTGGGCATAACTTTGGTACCTTAGCTTTTAGACAATTATATTTTCGAGTCAATTTGGAACAATTGAGTCAAGACCTATTTCATACGCTTTTCTCACATCATTTCATTTCCTACGCACCATTGACCACAAGTATGACTTCCATTCTTAGCACGTAGGCCGCACTTTATATCTCCAACCACTTGTTTCACTTTCAAGCATCCTTATAGATTATTAACAACAAGGCTTTTCTATTCAAGGATTTAGATACACATTCGAGCAACTAACCAAATTAAGGGTCTTTGGCACATGTTATTTCTTGCACAATTCGACATGTTAATTTCATTAGGATCGCATTTCCAAATTATAACATATTAACACACAGTCCATGTTTAATTACCTCCTCAAATAGGAACTCGACATACAAGAACGTTTGGAATACAAATTGAACGCATATATCATTTGAACAAGGCTTATTCGAGACAATCAATTTACAATGAGTAACACAAGACTTACAAGTCCATTGTGGGGGTCCAATTCTAAGACAGGAGTTTAGACAACATACCATGTTTGCGCTTTTCTTAAGTTACTACAACGTCCCAACACTTCTAGCAATAACAGTCTATAGGAAGATAGCGAATGTTGGATAATAATTAGAAGGATTCACATGGTGTAACTCTCTTAGGAATTCTATCAAACACCTAGCATGCAAAATAGACTATAAAGATCTACAATTGTAATCCCTTCCTCCCCCAACCAATTTCAACAAGAACTATCCAAAATGGTTCACTAACCACGCATACTACATCCTATTATCACATGCATGGCCTATTTCCAACCCCACAATATAAAAATGACCCACGATCTCTTGCATGAAAGCTTAGGAGTAGGACTTACCCGGATAGATGATAATCTAGTGATTGGCTTTTCTTGATTCTTGAAGATTGATGCAAGAATATGTGATTAGAATGTTTCCTTCTCTCTCTAAAATGGTCTTTCCTCTCTCTAAAACCAACAGATAAATGTGCCAAGATAAGCCCCAAAGTCTATTTATCAAAATGGGTTCGGGTTATAAAATAGAGAAAATGGACACTCTAAACTCAGATCTGCGGTCACAGACTGGACCGTTGAATAGATATACGGTCAGCAAAATGTACCACGAAAATGATGTCCAAAAGTTGGGCTGCACTGAATCTTGCGATATGTCTGCGGTCCGTAGACCACTTATGCAGCCGCAAAATGGGCCTCAAAATGACTCAACAAAATTCTTCAGGCCAAATATGCGACAGAAAATGCGGACCGTGAAACAACTATGCGATCGCATAATGGATCGCAAAACGACCTAAAAATTCGACAAACTCCCTGCTTAACTCTGCGATGATTATGCAGCCAACAAAACGATTATACGGTCGCGAAACAGACCGCATAATTGCCTTCTTCTGCCAAAACTTTCCATCAACTCCTTAGTGCATTCTTCAACCCAAAAATCTCGTACTGCGGTGCCTCAAACACATAAGTCTACCTCGGCACCACAAAACATCAAATTCCTTGGCGAAATTTTACGGGGCCTTACACAATCTCCCCGCCTTTCGACTCAAGGCATCGGCCATCACATTGGCCTTCTCGGGATGATGTAGAACAGTTATATCATAGTTATTAAGCAACTCTAACCATCTCCTCTACTGCAAGTTAAGATCATTCTGTTTGAACAGATATTGTAGACTCCGTTGGTCGGTAAAGACCTCACAAGGGATACGTACAAATAATGTTGCCAGATCATCAGTGCATGAACAATAGCTACCAATTCCAAGTCGTGGACCATTTAATTCTTCTCATGGGTATCCAGTTTTCGAGATGCGTAGGCAATCACCCTACCATCTTGCCGTCTTGCATCAACACGTTCCAAGGCCAACACATGAGGCATCACAATACATAGTATAAGACTTCGTGCTTGCAGGCAACACCAACACTAGGGTTGTAGTCAAAACAGACTTGAGCTTTTGAAAACTCGCATCACACTCGGACCATCTGAAAGGAGAACCCTTCTGGGTCAATCTAGTCATAGGTTTAGAAATAGATGAGAAACCTCTACGAAATGGTGATATACTTGACCAAACCAAGGAAACTCCGAATCTCAATAGCCGAGGACGGTCTGGGCCAACTCTAAACTGCTTCAACCTTTTTCAGATCTACCTTGATCCCCTCACTCGACACCACATGACCCAAAAATGCCACTGAATCAAGCCAGAATTCACACTTTGAGAATTTTTCATACAACTTTTTCTCTCTCAAGGTCTGGAGCATGATCCTCAAGAGTTGTTCATGATCTTCCTGACTATAGGACTACACCAATATGTCATCAATAAACACAATGACAAATGAATCAAGATATGGCTGGAATATGTCATTCATTAGGTGTATAAATGTTGTTGGTGCTTTGGTCAGCCCAAATGACATCACAAGGAACTCGTCGTGACCATACCGAGTCCTAAAGGTAGTCTTCAGAAAATTTGGATCCCGAATCTTAAGTTGATGATAACCTGACTGCAATTCAATCTTTAAGAACAATCTGGCACCCTGTAGTTGATCAAATAAGTCATCAATACATGAAAATGGATACATGTTCTTCATTGTAACCTTGTTCGACTATCGATAATCAATACACATGCGCATAGAACCATCCTTCTTCTTCACAAAAAATATCGGAGCACCCCAAGGCGGCACACTAGGTCAAATGAAACCCTTATCAAGCAACTCTTGCAACTTTTCCTTTAACTCCTTCAATTCCTCTAGGGCCATACGATATGGTGGAATGAAATGGGCTAAGTACTCGGCAATAAGTAAATGCCAAATCAATATCCGTATCGAGCAGTATGCCTAGAAGATCCGCTGGAAATACACCTGGGAAGTCTCTCACTATCAGAACTGAATCAAAACGTATCATCATTGATGTATCTTATAAATGCTAGATAAGCATCACACCCCTTCTCAACCATCCACTGAGTCTTTAGAAATGACACAAAACTGTTAGGAACATAATCCAATGCATCCCGCCACTCTAACCATGGAAAACCTAGCATAGCCAATGCCATTGTTTTGGCGTGACAATCTAGAATAGAATGATAGGTCGGCAACCAGTCCATGCCCAAGATAACATCAAAGCCTACCATACTAAGTAACAATAGATCAACTCTGGTCTCAAAACCACTAATAACAACTAAACACAATCGATACACACGGTCAACAACAATAGAATCTCCCACAGGCATGGACACATTAATAGGAGAACTCAAAGAATCATGAGATATATCCAAATATGGAGCAAAGTAAGATGACACATATGATTAAGTGGATCCCGGATCAAATAAGATTGATGCATCTCTATGGAAAATTGAAACCATACTTGTAATGACTATGTTTGAAAAAACTGCCTCCGTCCTACCCGAAAAAGCATAGAATGTGTTCTGGCCTCGCCCTCTAAGGTGGCCTTTACCTACCCGTTCCCCACCCCAAGCTGGCTGTGCAGGTGGAGCGGCAACTGGGGCAGCAACCTTGGCCTGAGAAGTTTGTGGACCTAATTGAAGACGTGAAGCCTGAGTAGTCTGTGGAGGTTCACCCCTCCTGAGTTTAGGGCAATCTCTAACCATGTGACGGGTATCACCACACTCAAAGAAAGCTCTCAGCGGGCGTGGCTGCTGGTATTGGCTCGGGCCTGGTCAGCTGGACTGACCGCTGAAGGCACCCCGTGCAAGAGGTGCACTAGAAAGTGGTTGAGCAAAGTGTGCAACCGGAGACCTCAAAATAACCAGAGCACCACTAGAAGATAGAAATGCTGAGTGACCTGGATGACTCATATAGCCTCTACCATGGCTGGTTGTAGATGCATCGTAGCCACCACTAAATCCTCCCGTACCTTGAGGCCTTTTGGCCTTCCTGTCCTCTCTCTCACGGCCCCCACATACCCACCAACCTCCATGCAATCTCTACCACCTGCTGATATGGGGTATCTTTCTCCAACTCTCTAGCTATGCTGAACCTAATACCATATTTTTTCCCCTCGATAAATCGACAGACTCGTTCTCTGAGTAGAAACCAAGGCAGGTGCATGTCTGGACAAATCATTGAATCATACAACATACTCTGACACTATAATAGTACCATGGCACAGCTACTCAAACTTTGTGCGTCATGCATGCCCAAAGAGTCTGAGGAACAAACTTTCTAAAGAACAACTCTGAAGAACGAGTCCATGTAAGTGAAGCTGCATCGGCTGGGCTACCCTCCTCGTAAACATGCCACCATTGATATGCTGCTCCTAGAAATTGGAATGTAATAAAAGCAACCCTCACTCGTATCCACAATACCCAAGGTGCAGAGAATACAACAACACTCCTCCAGAAACCCACGTGCATCCTCTAAAGCCAAACCACTGAAAGTAGGAGGGTGATACTTCTTGAACCTCTCAAGTCTAAGCTGATCGTTTTCAGATGTTGCTGCCATAATCGCAGGCTGTATCAAAACAACATGTTGTACTGGTATAACCTCTAGGACCTGATCAACTTGGACCCTCTTCTCTAGGGTACGGTCCACGGGAGTCTGAGCTCTTCCCCCAGCCTAAGATCTGGCTGGTGCAAGTGGATTCAACCCCGCCTGAGCTAAGGTATCGAACATGCTCAAGAACTATGTGAGGGTCTCCTGAAGTGCAGGGGTGAAAACATGTAGCTCAGGTGCATGTCCCCCAACT
This sequence comes from Nicotiana knightiana, assembly GCA_005239525.1. NCBI lineage: Eukaryota > Viridiplantae > Streptophyta > Magnoliopsida > Solanales > Solanaceae > Nicotiana > Nicotiana knightiana. The sequence goes on along the minus strand of ML368392.1, from coordinate 108,899 downwards.
GAAGCTACTGGTGGCCCCACTGTCGCAGCTCGGATAGGTGTTCTGGCTGCACCACGTGCCCCTCCTCGGCCTCTACCCCGACCCCGACCCCGACCCCGACCTCTTGCGACTCTAGCAGGGGCGCAAGTGTCTGATCGTCGGATCCAGCAGTACGTGTCCTCGCCATCTGTGAGAGAATAGAAAGCTAAATATTCAGCAAAGTCAACCAATTTGCCCGTTAAGGAATCAAAGAAGTGAAGTTTTCCTAACTGTTTTGTAGCATCTCGAAGATAAGTACAGACTTATCCATACCAGTCCGCAAGACTCTATTGAACATGCTTATGACTCGTAACACCTATGAACCTAGAGCTCAAATACCAACTTGTCACGACCCTAATTTCCATCTGTAGGATGTCGTGATGGAACCTAGTCTCTGCGACTAGGTAAGCCTAACATTTAATATCAACTTGACAAAAAATAATTAACAAAGTACTAAAACAAGTCTGATAAACTGATAAAATATCCAGAAATAGAATCTCAACAATACACTCTCCTAGACCGGTGGAACTGAGTCATAAGCTCTACAAACAACAACAACAACCACCCAGTATAATTCCACAACTGGGGCGAAATTGTCTACTACATCACTATCTGAATGAAAATACAACAAGAAGTAAAGAAAAAGGAAGGTGACTCTGAGGCTTGCAAACGTGGAGCAGGTATACCTTGAAGTCTCCAAGAACATCAACTCAAACCAACTCTAGCTTCCGGCACGGGCAGACGTACTAGGATCTGCACAAAAGATGTCAGAAGCATAGTATGAGTACACCACAATGGTACCCAGTAAGTATCAAGCTTAACCTCAGTAAAGTAGTGACGAGGTCAGGTCAAGAAACCTACTAGGATATAAATAAATAGTATGAAAATATAAGAACGAACAAAAATGGAAAGTGGAGAATAACTGACACGAAACATATTAATAACATGAACTAAAAGTTTTAAGCATGGAAATAACATAAAGGAAGCTACTAAAGAGAACCACGATGGTGATTTACGGACAATAACTGGTAGAACAAGGAAGAACAAAACAACAAGAAATGTTCCCACCGAAACTCTTTGCAACATGAGAAAAAAAATAAGAATCAAAACGAGGTACCGCCTCGTGTGCAATAAGAATCACAACCGAGGTAACGCCTCGTATAAATCAAGAACCACAATCGAGGTACCCCGTATTTCTCAATTTAAATCACAATCTTTCCTTATACCGCCGTGTGAGCCTTACATTGAAATAGGTTTTGAAAACAGTTTTCCAGAAATAGATACACGTACTTTAGCCCACCTTATGATGCTGTGTGGATTCACGTAGCTCCCCTACAAGAAACACACACATAAGTCCCACCTTATAATACCGCATGCACATTAACCCCAAGCCTTATACCGCCGCATGCGCGTCAATAACACATCACAATAATAACTCGCATCACAAGTGCCCATATATCACAACTTGCCAACAATTAACAATATCAATGTTGTCACAACAATTATGGATCCACCACAACGTATACAAGAATATCAACAACAACAATGAATATAAAATGCTCAACAAGAACGATGTCTCAACAATAAACAATTTCGCCCCAACGTGTTAACGACTTTCACAACTTCATTACCAAATAACTCAACAATGAGAGAGATAATGTATAACCAAGATATTAGATAAGAATAACTCACAATAAAAGAAATAACGTATAACAATGACTTCAAATAATGGAAATCAACAATGAAAGAGATAACATGAACAATAACTCCAAATAATGATAATCAACAATGAAAGAGATAACATGAACAATAATTTCGATAATGATAACATCAATAAAGAGATAATATGTAACAATAAAAGAGGCAACAAGTTCAACTAAAGCATGAGAGCAATTTATCAATTAGGATGTAAAACAAGTGTTAACAAAATCATTTAAGGCATGTAAGGATAGACTACTCAAGTAAGAATAGATTGACTATGAGAATTTATAACATGATATGACAATTAAATTAAGGCATGGAAGGAGTATAAGTAGCCTAGACCGGTCAAATACCACGTATAACTAGTGTACCCACTTGTCACCTTGCGTACACGGCTTTAACATAACAAAAATAAACCAATCAATACCAACTAAAGGGTAGTTCCCCCACACAAAGTTAGGCAAGATAGTTACTTCAACTAGGCCAATTCAACTATAGGAAATAACTTTTCCCCTAAATTTTGCTACACATGGCTCAAACGTAACCAACTTTGAGTTAAGATCATCAAACAATGCAAGGGAAATCGATTACAATAGATAAGGCCATGATCTTTACACTTTTCCCGAAAAGTCAACAAAAGTCAAGCCGAGGCCCGCCCGGTCAAAAAACCCGGATCCAATGGTAGATTATGACTACCCATGACCCCACAAATTCATATATGTTATTAGTTTCAAAATTCGAGTCCAAATCGACTCTCAAAACTCAATTTCTTATTTTTCAAAAACTTGACTAAGTTTCACAAATTTTCACTTCGATTCACATGAATTTGATGTTAAAATCTAAGATATATTGACGGAATATGATTATAAATAGATTAGAAACACTTACCCAAAGTTTGTAGATGAAAATATCCTCTCCAAATCACCTCCTACAGAGTCTAGGGTTCCGAAATGAGAGAATATGAGATGAAATCCCGACTTCCTGCCCTTATGTTTAGATGCAGTTATCGCAATTGTGATATGGGTTCGCAATTGCGAAGAAAGCCTCACAATTATGGCATTGATAGAATTAGGAAATTTCTCGCAAATGCGAAGATGTGTTTGCAATTGCGAACCTTGTTCCCCTCGCAAAAGAGACAAAGATATCGCAATTGTGGACCTAGCCCAGCCCAAGACTTCTTCCAAAATGCGAACAAGGCATCCCAATTGCGATACCTCTTTTTTTCCTGCTAAGGTCGCAAATGCGACCTTGGTGTTCGAAATTGCGACACCAGAGGCACCAGACACCAGTTTCTGCATTTTTCAGTTCAAAACTTTTCGAAACATGTCTGAAACTCATCCGAGCCCTCGCCGCTCCAAACCAAACATCCACCCAAGTCTAAAAACATCATAATAACTCGCTTGCATGATCTAAACACTAAAATAACATCTAAAACTACGAATCGAACACTAAAACATGAATTTCAAAGTAAAGTTCAAGAATCTCTATAATTACAACTAAACATTCAAATCCTATCAAACCAATTCCAATTGATACCAATTTTGCAGATAATTTCTAAATAACATAACGAACCTATTCTATGTCCAAAAGTCAAATTCTGAACTTGATAGATAAAAGTCAACCTACAATCAAACTTTTCAACTTCGAATTACAAAATTTCTGCAAAACCATATAAATCAACCTACGGACTTCAAAAATCAATTTCGAGCATACGTCCAAGTCTAAAATCATGATACGAAGCTATCATAGCCATCAAAATATCGTTCTGGGACCGTTTTCACAAAGTCAAAGTTTGGTCAACTATAGGCTTCTAAGCCAAGAGTCAAAGGGTCCAAATCAACTCGAAAGCTTTCCGGAATGAAAATAACCAAACCCGAAAATCATAAAACCATAAACACACATGTGTGAAGCATTAAAAAGGGGTAACAGGCGCAATTACACAAAATGACCGATTGGGTTGTTACACCTCCCCCCTCCCCCTTGTGTGTTATTGAAGTATAAACGTCAATCGGTATCAGAGCGGGTTATCCTTGAAGAGGCTAACACCTTTGGAAAAGATCAAGATGAGTGAACCACCTGAAAATTGTGAAGGGAAATCCACTGCTAGGACACCACTCTTCAATGTCCAGTACTACTCTTGGTGAAAAACAAGGATGAGAGATCACATGCAGGAAAAAGACTACGAGCTATAGGACATAATTTCTGATGGTCCACTTCCTACTTTGAAGAAAATTCTAAAGGAGAAGATGTGCCAAAGACAAGAACTTATTGCAATGCTGAGGACTTAAAGAAGCAGGAGAAGAATGCTAAATTGAAGAAATGGCTTGTGTGTGGACTTGGTCCAGATTAGTATAGCTGAATCCAAGGCTACTGCACTGCCTAGAAAATATGGGACACACTGCAGGTGGCCCATGAAGGAATAACTCAAGTGAAAAGATCAAGAGGAACCTTGTTGTTTTCTCAATATAAAAACTTTGCCATGAGAGATGGAGAAACCATTCAGGAAATGTACACAAGGTTCACTACATTGACAAATGATCTAAAGTCTCTTGGAAAGATTATTCCTAAATATGAGAGGATTGAGAAGATACTAAGGTTTTACCAATCACATGGGAAAGCAAGATCACTACCATTCAGGAAACAAACAATATTGCTACACTTCCGTCGGACGAGTTGATTGGAAATCTCAAGGCTTATGAACGTCGAAGGCAAACTATGAAAATGGATGTGCCTAAGAAGGAAAGGAGTCTGGCACTCAAAATCACTAAAGGTTCTGACTTGGAAGATGATGAAATGGCAATGATTACCAAAGACTTCAAGAAGTACCTAAGGAGAGGAAAGGTTTCTTCAAGAAGTGGAAGCTATAACAAGGCAAGAGCTCTAGAGAAGCAAGCTAATGATGGATTCTATAAATGTGGAAAGACTGATCACATAATCAAGAACTGTCCTTTATGGGAGATTGAGTGGAAAAAATAAAGAGTTGCATGAAGGAACGGGAAGAAGGAACATGTTCATCCCAAGTAAGGAAACAATAAATGATCAACCAAGGAAATGGTTACTGCTTGGGGAGATAACTCAGATGAAAGCTCAGATGATGATGATGATGATAATGATGATGATGAACGAGCTCTAATGCTATTGGAGAATCTGATGAAGAACCTGAGGTAAGTGTCCTTCAATTAAAAGATAAGATTAAGTTTTTGTCAAAATAAAGATTATCTGAATTACTACTAGAGCTAATTGATGAGTTTGAAGATGTGAATAATGAAAAAGAACAGTTGTCAAAGGAGTGTGTCAATTTGAAAGCAAAGTAAAAAGAACATGGATCTTAGGGCTTATGAAATTGAAATGAAAATGTTGTGTTGAAGAACCACATTCACTTGATACAACTATTCTAGAACTTAGATTTGAAAATCTGAAATTGAAGTTAGAAGCAGGAAAAAAGATAGCTACAAACACATAACTCACTCTAGAAGAAAATTTAGGTAAGGTAAAAGATAAGTTGTATAAAATAGATGAACATGTAAGAGAATTTTGAAAGAGGACCTGAATAATGTTAAGCATGAGCTAGATAGAACTTGTAAATAGAACAGGTCTTGTAATGCACTTTCAGGGCTACAACCACTGCATAGTAGCAACAGAAGGAGACTTGGCTTTGGGAACCCTGCACCTAAATTGGATCCCAAAATCAAGTACCTCACACTTATCGAGATCAATATTTTCACCTATTGTGGTAACACTGGAAACCATAATAGTGAATGTGCTGCAAAAGAAAAAGCAAGTCTAAGGAACAAAAATTTTGTTCTAGGAAAAAATAGGATGCCAAGTTGGGCTAAAGAGAATTTTATTTATCCTTTTGCCTATAGAATGGGACCCAAACTAGTTTGGGTTCCTAAGACTAATCCCTGATTTTATTTTGCAGGTCCAAGTGAAGGAGAGCAGTCAAATATGATACATGGATAGTGGCTGCTCGAAGCATATGATATGAAGCAAGAACCAGTTCCTTTCACTTGAGGACCTTAAAGGAGGTAATATTTCCTTTGAAAATGGAAATAAATGTGAGATCATTGAGGTTGGAAAGTTAGGTAAATATGACTCTCACTCTATTGATAATATCTACTTGTTAGATGGACTAAAATATAGTCTAATCAGTGTATCACTAAATGCTAAATATAGTCTACTAAATGCTTTGTGATAAGTCTTATCCCTGACAAAATAGTTTTCTAGGGAAAAAGAGCGAACAACATATATGTGGTGGATCTTTCCACACTTTGATATAATTAAATCACTTGCTTAAGTGTGTTGGAGAGTGATCCCCTCCTATGGCATAAGAGACTTGGACATGCAAGTCTGAGTCAACTCAACAAACTAGTCTCCAAGGACTTAGTGATATGACTGCCTAGAATTAAGTTCAAGGAAGATAAAGTTTGTGAGGCTTGTGCAAGGGGGAAGCAAGTAAGATCCTATTTCAAAAGTAATAAAATAGTGAGTACTACCAGGACGAAACTGGTCCATATGGATCTGTGTGGAGAAATGAGGTCAATGAGCAGAGGTGGTAAAACATATGTTATGGTGCTGGTTGATGATTAATCTAGATTTACTTGGAAACTTTTCTAACATCTAAAGATGAATCATTTGACATATTCACTTCATTTTTTAGAAAAACTCAGAAACAACTAGGTAATCAACTTGTATCAATTAGGTGTGATCATGGTACTAAGTTTGAGAATGCTAAATTTTCTGAATTTTGTGATGAGCATGTCATAAATCATAATTTTTATGATCCTAGAACTTCACAACAAAATGGAGTAGTTGAAAGAAAGAATAGGACTTTGGAGGAAATGGCTAGGACTATGTTACTTGCTAGTAAATTGCCTTGTAGCTTCTGGTAGAAGCTGTGAGCATTGCATGCTACATCATAAATAGGTGCATGACTAGACCTCTTGTTGAGAAGACTCCCTTTGAGTTACTTAAAGGGAGAAAGAAGAATATATCTTGCCTTAGGGCATTTGTATGCAAGTGCTTTGTGCACAAAAATGGAAAAGACTCCCTAGGTAAGTTTGATCCCATAAGTGATGAGAGAGTATTCTTGGGATATTCTTCACATAGTAAAGTCTATAAGATATATAACAAAAGAACTATGTGTGTAGAATAAAGTTTACATGTTGTTTTTTTATGAAACTAACATTATTTCTTAGAGGCAGGAACAAGATGATGAAGAGATTGGGATGGTAAGAAACTCAAATGATGAAACCACAATCCAGCCTGAAGTTGCACCACGAGAAGGAATGGGTGATGGAACAAGTCCTTCTACCCAGGGCAACCTGACAGGGGCTGTCCAAAGAGGAACTGATCCTCAAACCTCGAGGGAACCTGTACATGAACCTGTTCCTCAGCAACAAAATATTGAAGGAACATCTAAAGAAAACCAATTGGTTGTTAAGCCTTAAAAGTATCAAATTTCTCATCCCATTGGAAACGTAATCACTTATCCAACCTATGGAATCAAAACCAGATCGTTTTTAAAGAACCTCTGTGCTTTTGATTCTTTTTTATCTCTAATTTAACCTAAAAATGTTTCCGAGGCTCTACAGGACGTAGATTAAGTGAATGCAATGCAAGATGAACTCAACCAATTTGAGAGAAGTCAAGTTTCACATCTGGTACCAAGACCCAAGTAAAGAATAGATTGGAAATTAATGGGTCTTCAAAAACAAACTTGATGAAGAAGGAATAGTTACAAGGAACAAGGTAAGATTGGTGGTTCAAGGATACAGTCAAGAGGAAGACATATACTATGATGAGACTTTTGCTCCAGCTGTAAGATTGGAAGCAATTAAACTCTTTATAGCCTTTGCTGCTTAAATGGAATTCACTCTCCATCAGATGGATGTCAAGAGTGCCATCCTCAATGGCTATCTAAAAGAAGAAGTATTTGTCAAGAAACCTCATGTCCTTGAAATCAAGGAATGTCTTGATCATGTTACAAGATTGACAAGGCATTTTATGGGCTCAAGCAGGCTCCAAGAGCATGGTATGGAAGATTTTCTAAATTCTTTCTTGAGCATGGATACAAGAGAGGTAAAATTGATAATACTTTATTTTTGAAAGAAAAAGGTAAGGATCTCTTGGTAGTTCTTATATATGTTGATGATATCATCTTTGGAGCAACAATTGATAGGTTAATTAAAGAATTTTCTCACCTAATGGGAGTTAATTTGAAATGAGTATGATATGTGAGCTTAATATCTTTTTAGGATTATAAATTAAACAAAATTCAGATGGAACTATCATCCATCGATAAAAGTATGTGAAAGAGTTTCTCAAAAGATTTAAGATGGGAGATTCCAAAGATATTGACACTCATATAGCAACAACCACAAAATTAGATTTGGATGAACTTGGTCCTTCTGTTGATCAGAAAATGTATAGGGGAATGACTGGCTCTTTGTTATATCTCACTGCTAGTAGACCTGACATTATTTTTAGTATAGGCCTTTGTGCTAGATTTCAGGCAAATCCAAAGGAGTCTCACTTGAAGGCTGTCAAGAGGATCTTGATATACTAAAAGGCACCACTGCTCTTTGCCTATGGTATCTAAAAGGTAGTAATTTTGATTTAGTGGGATATGTTGGTGCCGATTATTTAGGTTGTCTTGTGGATAGAAATAGCACTTCAGGTATGGCACACTTTTTTAGCTCATGTCTTGTATCTTGGGCCACCAAAAAGCGAAACTCTGTGGCTTTGTCTACTGCTAAAGCTGAGTATGTGGATGTTACCTCATGTTATGCTTAATTGTTGTGGATTAAACAACAATTAATGGAATTTGAAATTGATGTAGGATGTATTCCTATCTTTCTTGACAATACTAGTGCAATTAGTATGATAAAAAAAACCCGATTTATCACAAAAAACTAAGCCATAGATGTTAGGCATCACTTTCGAAGGGGTAATTTTGAAAAGGCTTTGATCACTATGGAATTTTGTGCTACTGATAAGCAAATAGATGACATCTTCACAAAAGCTTTGATAGAGATCACTTTGAAAGGAACATGTTAGAATTAGGGATGATTGAGATCACCTAAAATAAACCAATTCTAACTCAATGATTAGTTAGATAATCTGTGAATTTTGTAAATAATTAGATTAGAAAAAATCAGTATTACACAAGAGAACTTTTAGTGAAGAACCGGTTCATCGAGCTTATAAGGTATGTATTCTACACTCCGCATAATTTGAAATAACTACATATGGATCATGATCTGAAAAGAGTCCCACGCTAATTTTTGAACCAGTCGGTTACAAACGAACCAATTTCACCAAGAGTCCCACGCACCGTAATTGCCGAAAATCTAGGGAAGAGCCCAACGTCCTTTCAAACTAGAAATCCTAATGCGATTAGACTTCTATACGTCAAAAAGTGTCGTTATACACTCAACCCCTCCCTATTTAAATTGATATGACCTTAACTCCCTCTCTCTTCTCTCACTTTCTAAAGACTAAAGCTTCTAAACCCTAAAACTCTCTCAATTCTATTCATCTATCTACACTGATCCAATGCCAACTTACCAGAAAACACCAAGAACACTGAAAACCCATATTCACCACCCAAAGAACCTTCACCCATGCCTTCAACCACCCAAACCCCCAAGAAAAAACATGTCAAGATGCTTTCTAGAAAAAGTGTAGCCATTAGTGAACATGCCAAGAAATTGAAAAAGCAATTATAGGCCAGTCAAGTAGAGGAACCCCAAAAACCAGATGACTCCTTCAAGTCTGCGACTGAGGGGGAAGAATCAGTTTCATATGAAACTGAAAAGGTAACCTTTTAGTTAAAGTTTTTTTTATATTATTTCTAAAGTTACTGAAAATATTTAAAAAAGGTTTGGTTTGGTTGATACAATTGCTGGTATAGAGACTTCTGGGTCGGGTAAAATTGGTGGTAAAAATAAAAAGGGAAACGAAAAGGAGAGTGAGGGTGTTGAGGACGTGAGGGGAAAGGGAAAAGAAAAAGTGGCTGAAATTGTCTCACTCACTTTTACTGGTTTAACTGAAGAAACTGGGGCAATGGAGTTATGGAGTGAGGAGGTTGTTGAGGTAGAAGAGAGTATCAGAGAAGAATTAGGCAATGGGTCTGGGATGCTAGTGCAACGGAGGGGCTGGTTAGGTTGAGGAAAAGTTTCCAAGAACCTGTTCCATCTGGGAAGGAAACCCTTCATGCCCTACTGAAGAAGGTCTCTGATAGTTACAATCCAAAGAAGAAGAAAATTTCTGGAGTTAAGATTCCTGGAAATGCAATGGGATGCAAGAAGAGAAAGGTTGCCTCTTTTATCCCTGTAGAGACTTCTCCCACAAGAGGAAGAAGTACAAGGAGCCAGAGGAAGCAGAGTGAGGCCGACCTAGAAAAGTCCTTATATGAGAGTGATAATAAAGTTGTTGCCAAAGGGAAGAAAAAAGTTGATGAAATGAGTGAAACTATTGAGATAGAGGAGATGGACCTTGTACTTCATGATGAGGATGAGGCAGAGGAAGTGGAGGTTGCGACTCCCAGTGCCAAGAAGAGAATGAAGTAGAAGTCTCCAGAGAAGACTATTGATACAAAGAGCTCTGTTTTGTAAAAAAGAACCAGGTCTGCCAGGAAGTCAAGAAAAATTCAAATTGGGGGAGGAAGAGAGTGAATAAGAGGAGATCGATGAAGAAAAAGACAAAGTGGTGAAGTTTCAGAAGAGAACAATCCTGAAAAGGAGGTTTCTTAGTGATTTAGAAGAAGAAGAAGAGATGTATCTGTTGCTGGAGAAATCGGAGATCCAAGGCTGGAAGGACATGGTCCTTTAGATGGAAGGGAGGTTGGCCAGGGCTGAGATTGTAGGACTTTTTCCAAACTATGAGATTTGGAATGGAAGGGTCAACAGTGAGGTGAAGGAGTGAAGGTGAGATGTGATGATAAAAAGCTCAGGGAGATTCTAGGTATACATGCTGAGAGATATAATGATTACAAAAAGTTGAAGCGACCTAGTCTAGAGAATCTGCCTACCTCATTGGACATCATTGGAAAATTTGCTGATAGGGAATTGGAGCAAAAACACAGCGTTGTCTATAAAAGTGAAATGAAACCTGCCCACAAAGTGCTCTTTGAGTTTGTTAACAAAGTGGTTTTTCCCGGGCAGGAGAGAAGGCACATTGCTACCTTTATGGACCTAGTCCTTATGGAATGCTTAGATAGTAGAATGCAGATCAATTGGTCGGTGTTCATATTCCAGCTCCTTCATAGGCGTGGTTTATGGCTCTAAATCTCATGCGATCCCCTATGGATTTATCCTCATTGTTGTGCTTGCTTATTTTAAGGTTCCCCTCAAGAAATGGGATGTTTGCACGAGTAAAGACTACTTTGGGGCCGGTACTTTGACTGAATGTGACTTTGAGGTCCATACTGCTCCCAAAGAACTTGGTTCATCCAAGAGGGTGCCTAAGAATAGCATAGTGAGAGCTTTGGAGCAGGAGATCGAGGCTAAGGATGTTGAGATTGAAAGGTTGAAGAAGAGGTTGGCTGAAGTGAAAACTGAGAGGGACTCTCTCAAGAATGAGCTTGCAAAGGAGAAAGAGAAGAATGAGGGCATTCTTCAAGAAACATAGAAGTTGCTTCAGGCTAGAAACCAAGTACTTGGTCCTTCCGAGTCCTAAACCCTTCCTAAGCCTATTTAGCAACCAGTGACCCAAGTGGGATGTTTTTGTTTTTTCCTTTTTGCTCATGGTTCAGTGCTTTTATTTCTTTTATGCTTTATGGAAGAATCTTATCAATAAAATTCAGTGTTTCTGATCTAATGTTTTTTTGGTATTTCTTAGATGGCTAATATTCTTAGATTGATAAGAGAAAATTGAATCCATGATTGGATTTGAAGTAGCCCCATGGTCATGAGTAAGATATGCTAAAATCTAGTTACTTAACTTAATTATGCAACTTGTTGATGATTCCAAAAGGGGGAAGATAGGTAATGTTTTTGCTTTTGACTATGATGTTTATAACCTAATGAATCTGGTCCTTGATGATTTGCTACTTTAAATGGAAAGTGTTCTAACACTGTGTTTGATGTAGAGCTGAGTTGAAACAGGTTCCATGCTTCTGAAAAGCACAGATTTTGTCATCATCAAAAATGGGGAATTTATTGGCATGAGTGGTTTTGCTTTTGATGGTTGGAAAAGGAACACATGCATGAAAGAGGTCCACGGACAATGTACACAGGGCACGATCAAATTCAAGCAAAAGGCATGTACGTGCAAGGGATAAGTATAAGTAGTTATATCTAATATTCCCTGAATGAAAAGGTTACATCATTGATAAGGAGCAAGACTTCTTACTCTCTATCCTAGATAAGGAAAGAGTTAGAGATTGAAGTTATCTAGAACTCTTCCACCAAGGAAGAGTAAAGAATCATGTTTGTAGTTAATCCTAATCCTACTAACTCTATATATTTCAGTTGTGTTCTCTTTTACAGGTGACGCACACACGCTGAAGTTAAGCACGAATTGAGAACAAAAGAGCAAGGCATTTTACAAGCAATTCCTGTGTGTTTCAAGAAGTGCAAACCTGGAGCTACATGAACCAGATAGAAGAACCAGTTTCATGTTTCTGTCTTTTATTCTAGTTCAATTGTAGTAGCGCTTTTGAGTTGTACCTTTCAGCTTTCTAGAAGCAACTTGTACTAGGTACTTGAGTGGTATTGTTCAAGTTAGAGTTAACTTGAAGCTGTCGCAACAGCCCGTGGCTGGTTGCTACAAGGGTTAGAGGTAATCCTTAGGTTTACCAGAGTTTTGTAAACATTGTTGTTTGGCTGAGTTTTAGTGAAGTGTTGGGAAAAATCTTATAGGGAAGTAGGTCGTGATTTTTTTACCTTTTGAATCGGGTGTTTTCCACATAAGAATACTTGTGTTCTTTACTTTCTGCATTACTTATTCCGCAACTGTAGTTTAAGGAATGCATAGAAGAACCAGGTCCTTCTATAAATCAGTGCACGCAAAAATTGGACACCACACAAATCATCCCTCTCTTGTGCGGTATTGAAGTATCCTGCCCCAAGGTTTTGGGTTCAACGTCTAAGGTCATATAGCGTAAGGGAATTCTTATGTATATATACAAAGTTTAAATTCGTTTATCCAATTTTTGTTAGTTTTTCTATTTATAGAAAGCAACTAAATTTTTTTACAATATATATACATATACAAATTCGATCAAAAACTATAACTTTTTGTTGTACAACAACTACAATTTACATACAATTTATATACAACTTGTATATAATAATGTTAGTTGTATTATATATTTAGTATCTCATTTTTACACATGACATACATTATATATATTATTTATTTATGCTTTCTTCTTCGAGTTTCAATTTGAAATTCCAACCAAAACCAACTCGAGTCTTCACCAAATTCTCTCAAAATTGAGATATAAACTCCAAAGGACATTTTCAATTGTTTGCAAAAAATCTCAATCAAAACAAATTATAATTTTTCGAAATTCGATTTTCAAATTCAAAGCTTCAAAGTTTTTTAATTATCAATTTTCTAATGAACTAGTCTTATGGTATGCGCTTTGTGCATGTATCAATGTTAGTGAGTATACACCTTTTTAAAAAATTGTATAAATATTATTAAACAATATGTTTGAAGTAAAAATATCTAAGTTACTAAAAATAATAAATGTTGATCATATTTAGTTGGCTTACTAAATAAAAAATATGATGTCACAACCCGAAACCCACTATAGGTCGTGATGGCGCTTAACGCCGCCGTTAGGCAATCCAACGTCGATTTATCAATTCATTTACTCATTTTATTACTTTCTAAATCACAATCTTCATTAATTTAATGGTCTGAAATAGAATTTCCAGGATAAAATAATAATAAATGCGCAATTACAATAACGAACAACTCGTAAGAACCGCCAAAACCCGGTGTCACAAGTGCATGAGCATTTTTTAAGGAGTAAAATAGTAATACAACATATGTCCAGAATGTAAATAAGACATGATATAATAAATAGTACAATGGGGACTCGGTGGGCTGCGATGTGTAGTCTGGATTGCAGCTCACATAAAGTCTCCTCAATAGGTGCGCCTACGCGCCAAGATGATCACCAAATGACCTATCAGACCCTGTACATTTAGTGTAGAAGTGCAGTACAAGTACGTAAATCAACGCGTACCCAGTAAGTATCTAGCCTAACCTTAGAGAAGTAAGGACGAGGGGTCGACATCGACACTTACTAGAGGTCCAATAAAATAATATAATAATTCATAAAAGATATGAAGTGCACAATAATAGTGGAGTAAATCTGTAATATCATAATGTTCCAATTATTCCTTTTAAAGCATAAATTTCTCACTCTTGTATTTTACCTTAATATCTCAGAAATCGCCAAGTGTCAATACCAAATAAATAAAAAATACCATAAAATGTCGGGCATCAGTGGAAAGTTTATCTTGTGAATATTCAAACTACTAGCGATAACGCACGATTCTGCAAAAGTCGTTTGGCCCGAAGTAGAATAACATGTACACCGCCGAGGGACGTGCGTCACGATCCATAGATGCATCTATATACTGCCGAGGCGTTCAGCTCGCTCCACAAGAAAAGGAAGGAAGTTACTGAAGTATGAGACACGTGTTTACAATACAATACATGAGCACAATAAGATTATAATCTTTACCATTTCTCAATTATTTCTGCTACAACTCAAGGTGATAAGGCTTGGCCTTCGATATTTCTAATTTTTAACTCAAGTTCATCTATAATTTCAATTAACTAAGCTAGTAGAATAAGTTCAAGTAATTCAAATATTGCATGATAACATTCTAAGCCTGCTTTAGCTACGTATGGACTCTCGTCACCTCATGCATACGTAGAACCTAGAACTAGTAGCACATAGAAATAACATCACCTAGGGGTAGTTTCCCCTTCACAGAGTTAGACAGGAGACTTACCTCGCTCCGAAATTCCATAACCAGCTCCAACGCCACTCTAACACCTCAAACTGATGCATGTCGCTCCAATACTAGTCAAACAATGTGGAAACCAATGAACATACACTCTAATACTCATAATAAATCAATTCATAATAATTCCCAACTCCGGTCGAAAATTTGTTAAAACCGACCATCGGGCCCACGTGCCCGGATTCCGAAAATTTTCGAATGCAAACTTTACCCATAACACCACGAACTCAAATATATGATTTATTCCAAATTTCATGTCTAATTTCGTGGTCAAATTCCAAAAATACCAATTTCTAGGTTTTTCTTCAAAATCCTAAATTTTTACTAATTTTCATGTTTAAATCCATATACAAAATCATGTACTTAACTTACAATGTGAGGGAATTACTTACCTCATAATAGATGATGAAATCCCCTCTTCAAAAGCTCCAAAAATCCCCCAACCAAGTGAAAAATGAGAGAGAATGAGGCAAATCCCGTACTATAAAACTCATTGCCCTGTTCCTTCCTCTTCGCGATCGCGAAATATCCCTCGCGATGGCGAAGGCCAAACCGCCCTACCCCCAAAATCTCTACCTCGCGTTCGCAGTGTCCTTCCTGCGTTCGCGATGCCTCCACATCTCACACCTTCGCGTTCGCGGTCCTTGAGCCACGTTCGCGATGGCCTAGCGCCTCCAAGCCAAGCTCCCCTTTTCCTTATACGCGATAACGACTGCCCCTTCACGTTCGCGTAGGTTCCTCAGGCTCTTCTCCATGTTCGCGATATTTTTGTCGCGTTTGCGATGGGAAATATCCACCTGCCCCACAAATTCCTCTTCACGAACGCGATAGTCTCCACGCGTTCGCGATGAAGAACACCAGAACCAGCATCAGCAACAGCAAAACATGGGGAAATGACCTGAAACCATCCCGAAACACACCTGAGGCACCCGGGACCCCGTCCAATCACACCAACTAGTTCCATAACACGGACTTTCTTGAGGTCTCAAATCACATCAAACAACTTCAAAATTATGAATCGGCGATCAAAATCTTTCTTTAAACTTTCAAACTTCCAAACTTCGATGAACACGTCTGAATCATATCGAAAAATTTCGGAATGAAGCTAAACTTTACGCACAAGTCACAAATCATGATATGAACCTATTCCAAGCCTCAGAACTCCAAACAGACATCGAAAACATCAAAATCCACTTCAACTCAAACTTATGAAATTCTAGAACTTCCAAAATGCCAACTTTCTACAATAAGCGTTGAAATGCTCTCGGACCACCCATACTCAATTCGAGAACAACGCCAAGTACGGAATCACCATACCAACCTATTGGAACCTTCAAATCCCGATTCTGAGGTCGTTTACTCAAAAGTCAAACCTTAGTCAATTCTTCCACCTTAAAGCTTCTGAAATTATAATTTTCCATCCGAATCAACACTGAACGTCCCAGAATTCAATTCCGACCACACGTACAAGTCATAATACCTTAAATGAAGCTACTCAAGGCCTCAAACTGCGGAACGATGTGCTAGAGCTCAAAATGGCCGGACGGGTCGTTACATATGACTTATTATTATTTTAGGTGTTCCGTCAATGACAAAAATTATCGAGTATTTTTTTTTTCAAAACAAACGGTCGGGTTGTTACATTCTCCCTCACTTAAACATACGTTCGTCCTCGAACCTGCCAAGAACTATTTCGGAGTTGTCCAAAATCACTATTTAACACCTCGTGCACCTACCCGTGCCACCAGAATCCAAGTGAGCACATTAGCTCGAGCCATACTAAAGATACTCCCTATAACCTTTGCTAACAAGCCTAAGAACCAAATTCCAACATCTGAAATTCTCCACGAGACCCGATTCTAACATACGAACACCGCATCAACCACTACACACTGTACCAAAACATGATACCTTTGTTGCATTCATACCATGCACCGTATAATTCACATGACAATAATAACATCCTCTGACCACAATAACTGAAATTCCACGAATCTGATGCCCACAACACACGTCATGACGCATATAAGTCATGTTCCAACTCTCGCAATACCGCCACGATGGAAGAGATACGTAGAATCTAATAACCATCTGCCGAATCCACAATCATGGAGTCTCTCCTCCTGAAAAGGACCATCACCTCATTTTGAACTGAATAATGATATTTGCTCTTTAATATACCATTCATAACTCCGATCTCACTGATCCCAGGTCCAATAACCTCGTCTCGCCTGGTACAAGTTGTTCAGGAAATAAGCCGTCTTAAACACTGCCAAAATCTCATATGACGCCAACAATGATCCAACAAGATTTGAACTAGAATATAGCTCACATGGAAGAACAAACTCTGACAGGGAATTACCCAGCCCGCATGACGAATAGAACGACCGAATAGGTGCTATGAACCTACCTCAGGGATGAAAACAAGGCACACAAAAATGAATGTAAGTAACTATGCTCAACATCTCACTGTTGCAGCGTGCAACCCGACCCAATGTGAAACTGTTTCGGCGTGCAACACAATCCACATAACATACCCGTGGCGGCGTGCCACCCGATCCAAACAATATACCCATGGTGGCATGCCACCCGATCCTCACGTAACAATCAAGACACACATCAAGAAGTAATGTTTATACTTACGACATGCCCGAATATCAATCACAAGCATGCCAAGTGCATAATACAACTTTTGGGGAGAGGGATAGCTCTATACGCTACGAAACCCAAGCACAACTAAGGTGCAATATATGATCTGCATCTCGAGAGCCATCCTGCTCACGTAACACCACAACTACGCGAGATCTCAACACATGTGCGAATAATCAAGTTGTCTCACAACCCACATGGCACAATAGAGTATTACATGAAATAGCTGACGACGAAAATAACATCGAATGCCGGAAGACTCCTCCATAAGAAATTCTATGATGAATGAACACACCCGGCATGGTGTAGGGCACACATCCACATTTAGACCCTTCAAAGGACCTCAAGCCGATTCTGATCATACCATACTGGGCTAATGGCCTTTCAAGGATCCACAATGACCTATTCATGACACATAAGAACAGTCGTCCAATCCGGAACAAACTCCCACAGTCCACAACCAAAGGAATAGAGCACGTTTCCGGCATAAACTCTCACATTAGCGATAGTACCAGGATCTCCATACTTGGTTTCAATCCTTAACAATCAAGTGACTAACATATCACACTTATACAATTCTTCCATGGGACACGCTCCCACGACCTTCCACACCAGGTAGCAAAGTTTGCACCTCCATCCCACCAACCGTTCTAATTTGTAAAGCGAATCAAAAATCCGCAAGTAAATACACAAAGCCTCTTCCACAGAACACCATTCTCAGGTGACCCTAAAGAAAATGCCAGCTTACTCTGAACATCTAAATTGACCCCTGCTCATCCGAGCTTGTGACATTCTATCAACACCGAACCGCAACCTTAACCTTCAACTTCCAATTCCCATGACACTCACTGCACCTATCATGCCGCTACACGATAATACGTGTGTTCACCATAACCCTTGAACTATTAGTGGAATAAACACTTCATTGGCTAGAAACCTTTCCCTTAGCTCGTTTCAGAAGAACCAATGCAACACGCAATTGAATTTCCTAAACCGCATAAAATACAAACCTCGAATCCATTTTGCACTGTATAACTATGGCGCGATCCATATGGCGCGATCTAAACCGCCATGACTCTTCCAAATCCATTTACACCACAAGTCCATTTGAATCAAATGTCTCCCAAATCAATCAAGTTGTGGTGGCGCTCAAGCCCACACGTACAACCACAAACCACATGTATAACTTCACACTGAAGGAACTGATCACTGCCACAATCATGCTGGTTCAATCATTACTAACCGACCCAACTTCTTCCAATTTTTATTCTTGACTTGCCTTAGAAATAATAATAGCTCCAAAAACGTAACGAACCAAAATCGCACTCATCCCGAGTGACCCGCATAACGAGATCACATTGTCTCATTACTCATAAATCATCTCATATTCTCCTTACGCGCACAATAGAACTTCCAACTGGTACACCCATTCTGCAAGACCTTCCGCAAATCCGAAGCTATTTCTTCCTTTCCTCCAATTTTGCACTGCATACCCAATGATAACATAGAACATTCCAAGTCCTTAGGCACTGCACTTAAATTCTTGAATCCACTAGGACCACAGTTGAGAGTCACCCACTATGACTTGGTCCCAAATATAAGCCAAACTCTAGTGCAATGATAGCACATGAACACCCTATCAAGAAGCACCCGACTGAACTTTCTTCCTTGTACATTACCCCCCCCCCCCCCACAAGAAACATAAACTCTGTATCTTCCCAAAACCTAAACAGGAATCAATAAGGCCAAATATAGCACGCATTCCTCAATTCCTTTGCTCGAATTACTACTGATGTTTTCTTCCTTAGTCATAATAACCCACCAATACACCGATAACCGTAAATCACACAAGCAGACAACCACACGCTCCAATCGTAGACGGTGAGGCTCCCCCAATTACCTTGAAGCTATGATTACATAACCCTCAAACCCACCAAGATTCCTCCTTCCCAATTACCATGATCTAGCACAATTAGCCCGCCAAGTTTCTTGTAGTTTCTTATTAAACTTTTCATGAAAATTTGGAATTATCAGCCATGATCGCCTGTTTGACCTCTCGCTGGATGGTAAGTAGAACTCTTCATAGAAACTTCATCCAAATCACGCAAACGCTAATCTGCTCACAGGAGATAACCCACTTGTGGAATTCCATGCCGACATCTACCAATGGCACTACACTGGATACAACTACTACGAAATCAGTAGGCCCTCCTAAGCCCGTGCCCATCCACTAGTTGTACAAATCTATTCATTTTCCCGTTGACATCAACTGAAAGTCTGACAGTACATTCCACACTCAAAGTCACATTACATTCCCCTTCATTTTAAGAAACTCCTTTCTGCCGCATTCAATGTTCCTCAGTACCGTAGCCACCATCCCAAATACAATCCGTAGACCTAGTCAGTTCTCCAGATTTTCCCAAATCGATCTAAACTTTTTTCAAATAAGTGGATCCCTACCACATAATCCATATGCTACTCTGTTATTCCCACTTCGGTTATATCATCTTCTTTAAGTAACTGCTCGACCTCTGCTTTTCATACTTGACCTGCTAGTAATTCAACCACCGCAAGACACCTCCCACCATGTCCTTCCTCATCCTTCGCTACCCAAATGCTTCCTCAAATAAAAATCCATATATGTAGCACCTGAACTAATAAACTGGTACCAACTCTAAACCTCCTAGAAGATCATCTTTCTCGAGCCATCAACATTAGAAACACCGATTCGATCCCGAAACCGTTACACACCGCTATCGCTGACAACCACTTCTCAAGCACCATTTCACAGCACCCTGCCCCGTAGGAAAATCAAAGAAGACCATAACACCGGCGAACCTTCATAAATTCAAACAAGGACAACGACACCACATCACAGATGAAAATTGCACCACGCTCGCAAAATACCAAGTCTCGTCACTTTGTCAACAAAACCTAAACATCTATAGTCTGTTTGCCTTTCCTACACTATAATTAAATGTTGAACCTCTGAATCATGCACTGAGAAAAACCTCGTTTCAAGTCATTTACCACGTCGGCACATAAACGAGCACCCCACCATTACATCAGTAATGTGCGATAAAACCTTATGAACATCATAGCAACTTGTGCATAGCCTCAAAACCATAAGAAATACAGCTACTGAGCTGAAATGATAGAACATCCTTCCGCAAAAAGACGATAATAACTTGCTCTAATGTGCAGGGAGATGGCGGATAACACCAAAATCCACTATAGGTCGTGATGGCGCCTAATGCTGTCGTTAGGCAAGCTAACATCGATTTATCAATTCATTTACTCATTTTATTACTTTCGAAATCAAAATCTTCAATAATTTAATGGTATGAAATAGAATTCCCCTTATAAAATAATAATAAACGCGCAATTACAATAACTAACAACCTGTAAGAACCCACAAAACCCGGTGTCACAAGTGCATGAGCATTTTCTAAAGAGTAAAACAGTAATACAACATCTGTCCAGAATGTAAATAAGACAGGATAAAATAAATAGTACAATGGGGACTCGGTGAGCTGCGATGCGTAGTCTCGATTGCAACTCAAATAAAGTCTCCTCAATAGGTGCGCCTACGCACCAAGATGATCACCAAATGACTTGTTAGATCCTGCACATTTAGTGTAGAAGTGCAGCATGAGTACGTAAATCAACGCGTATCCAGTAAGTATCTAGCCTAACCAAGAAAAAGCAGTGATGAGGGTTCGACATCGACACTTACTAGAGGTCCAACAAAATAATATAATAATTCATAACATATATGAAGTGCACAACAATAGTGGAGTAAATCTGTAATATCATAATGTTCAAATTATTCCTTTTAAAGCATAAATTTCTTGATCTTGGATTATACCTTAATATCTCAGAAATCGCCAAAGTGTCAATACTAAATAAATAAGAAATACCATAAAATGTCGGGCACAAGTGGAAAGGTTTATCTTGTGAATATTCGTACTACTAGTGATAACGCACGGGTCCGCCGAGGTCATTCGGCTCGATCCAGAATAACGTGTACACTACCGAGGGACGTGTGTCACGATCCATAGATGCATCTATATACTTCCGAGGTGTTCACCCAGCTCCACAAGAAAAGGAAGAAAGTTACTGAAGTACGAGACATGTGCTTACAATACAATACAATACAATACATGAGCACAATATGACTATAACCTTTACCATTTCTCAATTATTTCTGCTACAACTCAAGGTGATAAGTCTTGGCCTACGATATATGTAATTTCTAACTCAAGTTCAATTATAATTTCAATTAACTAAGCCAGCAGAATAAGTTCAAGTAATTCAAATATTGCATGATAAAATCCTAAGTTTACCCGGACATAAATATGCTTTAGCTACGTACAAACTCTCGTCACCTAATGTGTACGTAGCACCCACAACTAGTTCCATTTCACGCCCCGAACTCGGGGAGCACGACCGGCGCTCAAACAAGATAATCCGGCCAAGCAAGCCTATACAATACCTTCTACCCGGACTTACTCATGAATAACAATACAATCCAATTCGTTAATCAGGCAGGGAGGAGGATCAAGTAACAACAACACTAATTCATTATCAACAGTTACACCATTTATGAGTTTCCAAAATACATACTTTTTCATGGTTTAATGTGGAACGTGTGATACAAATTACAACATTAATAGTTGTACTTTCCCCACGACATACCACCCACACTATGTCAACGGAGCTTCTAATGGATACAAAAGGGTACGGTGATAGTGCCAGCAACAAGGCCCCGTCTATACCTCAAAACATAGTAATATAAACAGAACAAAAGATGTACAACCCCGGAATGAGATGGGGCACACCAAGTCAGCTGGGAAGATTGAGTACCGCTATCACTGGTCAGTATCCTCCGTTGTGGAACCACCTGCATCCATTAAAGCTACAGCGCCCCCGGCAAAAGGGACGTTAGTACATGCCGAATAGTACTAGTATGAAAACCAAACACCTAATCATGAACTTGGAATTACAGCATAAACATGATGAATCAGGGTGACAATAGAATAGCATAGATAGCAGTTAAAGACAAAGAAGATTTTTCAAGAGCTGTCCATATCCCTAATAAATTTTAAGACGAGGACCTATGTAACCATCTTTACACAAATAGGCCTCGCCGCCTTACCCTAATGTATGCGGGTGGAGGTGCATCATGATACCAATACCTACACAAAACGGCCCCGTCGCCTCACCCCAATATGTGCAGGTGGAGGTGTAACAACAATACTAATCCCTACACAAAGCGGCCCTACCGCCTCACCCCAATATGTGCGGGTGGAGGTGTAACAACAATACCATTTCCTACACAAAGAGGCCCTGCCGCCTCACCCCAATATTTGCGGGTGGAGGTGTAACAACAATACCATTTCCTACAAAAACGGCTCAGCCACCTCACCCTAATATGTGCAGGTGGAGGTGTAACAACAATACCAATTACAATCTCTACACAGTTCGGCATAACAATTTTTATATGTAACACGACTTGGAATTATAACATGTAGATACACAATCCGTACTTGGAAAAGTCTTTAATCAATAACGCAGCATAATAAGAGCATTTGATCATGAATTGAACATATATTTTGTCACAAAGTTTACTCGGAATAATCGACTTGTAATAAACATCTTGGAATCATACAAGGGTGATTTGGGGTTCAATTCGTGAAGAAGAGTTTAGCCATCATACCTCGCTTTGAGCTTTTCCTTAATTCACTACAAAGTTCCGGAATCCTAGTAATTTTGACCTATTTAGAGATATAGCAAAATTGAACATAAATTAGGAAGGAGTTCATGATTTAGCTCATTTGAGCATTTTATCAAACACTAGGTGGCCGTTGTGATTTCAAGGTCCTCCTATGGTTTCTCTATTTCATTACCCAAAATCTACCTAATTGAGCTCAACAATCATTCCACAACCCTAATTAGTACATGCATGCATAATGAACCACTCCCACACCTCAGAATTGTTCGTCCTGCGACCTATCTTCAGTTAAATCTCAAAATTGAAGGCTAGGAAGTAGAATCTTACCTTTTGGTTGAAGACCTTGTGAGTCACCCTAGAGAAATCTTCAAGGTTTGAGCAAAGAATGATGAACAAAGGACTTAGAATTCCTCTTCTCACTCTAGAACACCTTCCCCTCTCTCTAAAATGTAGATTTTTCTTTCTAGAATGACCCCTAATAGCATTTTTTTGGAAGGGGGTCGGGTTATGAACATCCAAAAATGAAGCTCTGAAACGGGATCTGCGATCCGCAAAAATGCTTCTGCGGGCTGCGAAATAGCCCTCCAGAACTGGGGTGGCCTACAACACTCTGCGGCCGTTATGTGGTCCACAGACCTGTTCTGCAGTCGCATAATGCGCCGCAAAACCTCCCTCCGCAAAATTTCAAAGCTGGATATGCGATCAAAGTGCGGCCTGCGAAAATAGTTTTGCGGTCGCATAATGGCCGCAATAATGACATCCAAAAATGGCCCAAATGGCTGTCTCACTCCACGGCCCGCAGAGTGATTATGCGGCCGCATAATGGGCCGCATAAATGCCCTATCATTAAAACTTATGCCTACCTCGGCACCACAAAACTCCGCTTTTTAGGGGGAAAAATATGACGGTGCCTTACATAGCAAATAGCAATTTTATCACCTAGGGGTAGTTTCCACCTTACAGAGTTAGATAAGAGACTTACCTCGCTCCGAAATTTCATAGTTGACTCCAACGCCACTCTAACACCTCAAACTGATGCTCGTCGCTCCAAATCTAGTCAAACAATGTGCAAACCAATGAAAATACTCTCTAATACTCATAATAAATCAATTCATAACAATTCTTAACTCCGCTCGAAAAGTCGATAAAACCGACCCTCGGGCCCACTTGCCCGAATTTCAAAAAGAATTTAAGGTAAACTTTATCCATAATACCACAAACTCAAATATATGATTTATTCCAAAGTCCATGTCCAATTTCGTGGTCAAATTTCAAAAATATCAATTTCTAGGTTTTTCTTCAAAATCCCGAATTTCTACTAATTTTCATGTTTAAATCCATATACAAACCTTGTATTTAACTCACAATGTGCAAGAATTACTTACCTCATAATAGATGATGAAATTCCATCTTCAAAAGCTTCAAAAATCATCCAACCAAGTAAAAAATGAGAGAAAATGAGGCAAACCTCGTAATATAAAACGCACTGCCTAGTTCCTTCATATTCATGTCGCGGAATATCCCTCAGGATCGCGAAGACCAAACAGCCCTGCCCCCAAAATCTCTTCTTCGCGTTCGCGGTGGCCTTCCCACGTTCGCGATGTCTCCACGTCTCACACCTTCGCGTTTGCGGTCCTTGAGCCGCGTTCGTGATGGCCTAGCGCCTCCAGGCCCAGCTCCCTTTTCTAATTACGTTCGCGACCGCCCCTTCGCGTTCGCGTAGGTTCCTCAGGCTTTTCTCCGTGTTCGCGACCTCTGTGTCGCGTTCGCGATAAGAAATATCCACCTGCCCCACAAATCCCTTTTTGCGAACGCGATAGCCTCCACGCGTTTGCAATGAAGGAAACCAGAACCAGCATCAGCAGCAGCAAAACATGGGGAAATGACCCGAAACACACCCGAGGCCCCTGGGACCCCGTCCAATCACACCAATCATTTCCATAACATAACACGGACCTGCTCGAGGTCACAAATCACATCAAACAACATTAAAATTATAAATCGACGATCAAAATCCTTATTTAATTTTTCAAACTTCCAAACTTCGACGAACACGTCTGAATTGTATCGAAATATTCCGGAATGACGCCAAACTTTACGTGCAAGTCACAAATCACGATACGAACCTATTCCAAGGTTTGGAACTCCAAACGGACATCAAAAACATCATAATCCACTTCAACCCAAACTTATGAAATTCTAGAACTTCCAAAATGCTAACTTTTTACAATAAGCGTCGAAATGCTCCCGGATCACCTGATACTCAATCCGAGCACACACGCAAGTCCAAAATCATCATACTAACATACTGGAACCTTCAAATCCTGATTCTAAGGTCGTTTACTCAAAAGTCAAATCTTAGTCAAACTTAAAGCTTCCGAAATTAGAATTTTCCATCTGAATCAACTTTGAACTTCCCGGAATTCAATTTTGACCATATGTACAAGTCATAATACCTGAAGTGAAGCTACTCAAGGCCTAAAATGGAGGAACAACGCGCTAGAGCTCAAAACGACCGGTCGGGTCGTTACGTAAGACTTATTATGATTTTAGGTGTTCCGCCAATGACAAAAATTATCGAGTATTTTTTTTTCTCTCTTTCAGTCTCCCCTCCTCCTTTCTCTCTATCTCTACAATATTTTTTTTGTTATTTATCTTTATTGTTGAGTATCGTCTTAAAATATTGTACAAAACAATAATGAAAAGAAAACTACTATTTGAGTAGATAGTTAAAAGAGTTCAAAGATATTATCGAATGAATTATAGTCATGTTAGGACCAAAAAATGTTATGGTCATGTCACATTATACCAAAAAGAAAATAATTTATATGAGATAAAATCTTGATCGCTCTTAATCCTAAATATTAAGACTTCCAACATAAATAAAATAAGTAAGAATTCAAAGGGTGTTAGGCAAAATTGAATTGGCCTCGGGCGAGATACTCAAAAGATTCTCTTAGATTACATGTGGGCTCTTGGCCTATGAAGCTTCTGCCTCAAACGTCTCAGACGTATGTTTGGTATGCACCCAACGCCTTACGCACGAGCTCGTTTAAAAGTTATTGCACAATAAATATAATATTATATGTAGATTATTAAAAATTCATTAACAACCAGTTGACTCATCAAAAGCTTTATGTATGAACCGTATTTCTGAAGTTGAGATCAAACATTAATATCACACCATGAAAGTGAATATGATAGAACCTTCCATCCAAAAATTCATCATGTTTTAACTTTTGTTAGATCTTCATTATTCAATTCTTTATATATTTCTCTTCAAATCTTGTTTTTAATGAATTTCGTTTGATAACAGTATTTTTCTATTTGTTAGTTATGAAAACATATTATTTAATAATTAGTGTTAGTAATAATAATTTACAGATAACTATATTCACTAGTGTTCTTTTAGTAATGAATTAAGTATTGAATTGTTTGTTAATTTATTACTTTAATATTTTATTGGAAGCATACAATGGTAAGTGGTTTATGTAATTTTGAGTTATTCCTCCAAGAATTGCCGTTTTCTAATTTTTGAAATTGTACATGGTTGCTACTCAAAAAATGCCAATAAAGAAACAATGGTCTTTCGAAAAAAAAGAAGAACAAATTAAACCTATGTTAAAAACGATGTTTTATTTTAATTTTTATTGTCTATTAGAATAAAAGGTTAATTTTATTTTCGGTCAGGTTCGGTCTTTGAAACTTACATGTAGTAAAAGGTTTTTTAATTTCCATATATACATTGAATTTGAGGTCCTAAATACACTGGATGTAAGCCTTTATTTTTGAGCCTTTATTAAAAATTTAATATATTATATTTTTCGAAAATAATTTATATAAGATAAAATCTTTAAACTCCTAAATGTTAGGCCTTTATATATAGTTCAAATAAAGAACTATTATTCTAGTTTTTAAAGTCCTAAATATTAACTTAAATTACAATTTTGTCCAATATGAAATCTATTTTCAAAGAGTTAAAAAGACGAACGACATTTCGATAAAGGGCTTTGTGCATTTAATATAGTACTAGTCCTAGGGTACGTGCTTTGCGCGTGTACTCCAACTCAATAAATAATTTTTTAAGAACAATTACATAAATATTTTAAAAAATATATATTTTAGTTATAAAATAAAGGTTAAACTCTAGAAATTGAAAAATATCATCCTATATTGTGAACTCAATAAAAACAAGAAACTATGTCGCATAGGGTCCTCAATCATCATTCAATTATATTCAATACGTAAATTTTGTTGCAGTTTTATAATTATATCAACTTAAATTCACAAGTTATTATATTTCCTTGTTAGTTTCAAGAAGAACACGTCACTCTTGAAGATGTAAGAGCTTCTCTGAATATATTCTTGTCAAATTTTTTCGAGAAGACTAAAATAAAATTAGCTATACTTTTATCATGATTCTAAAAATTTGTAAAATAACACAAACTCAAGAATTGAATCTTATGTCTTCTTAATTTATTTTTCGTCAAAGGTTACAGCTTTACCCTTGCAGTGAGATTGTAGTTACCAAAATAAAAACACAATGATCAATGATGATTCAATTTGAAAAAAAAATTGTTTTCTATTATTTCATTCTCATTTATTCAAGTTTGCATATTAACCAACTTAACTCTTAATACTATACTACAACTGATTTTGCTCTATTTTCTAATTTCTTTCATCACTAGTGATCTTTCGAGGAAACAAATTTATGGTCCCTAAATTTAAGCCAACTTGAAAAATAATTTTAGGTTTATCATTTTGGAAAAGAATAGAATTACATTCTTTTGCTAATTATACAACTTTAATATTTAAGTATTTATTCTCAATATTAAAAGTAAATAATAATTTTTTAATTCAAATTCGTAATATTAGCTCTTATTGAATTTTAAATATTTTATTGTAATGAAATGTTTTTAATAAAATTATTTTATTTTAAAATGATCAAAGAATCACATTTTTGCACTTTGTATTTACTGAAGCATTAGGTTATTGACTTTTGCCAATCATTTTTTCTCTTTTTCTTTTTTATATTAATAAAGATATTTCATAGTTATTTATTCTAATTGTTNGAAATTCATTGAACATGCACAAATTATTAAGTTAGAACCCAGTAACGTAAAAAAAGTAGAATCCTGAACCCATAAGCTTCAAATCTTGGCTCCGCCTACATGTGCCAATTTTACGTTACACTTTCAAGAGAGATATTATTATCGACCAACAAGTCTTAATCATGAAAGAAATTAATCAAAACGGATGAAAGCAAATTACATTAAGAATATCATCTATAAGGAAATATCAGTTGAGATACACTTCATTACATGTTTGTACCTTATAAAATCAATATAAGTAAGAAAAACAAACATACATAATTAAAACTTAATTGTTCATCTTCATAGATTTAGATGATATCCAATCATCTTTACTATAACAAACAAGTCATCATACAACGATCAATATTAATCATTTACAGAAACTTGCACATTCGTTTGTGCATGATTATTTATTGAAAATTTTATTTTGATTATATTGAATTATTTTATAAAATCGTATACAATATGACTCGGTATACACGTGCAACGCATGTGCTGAGAAACTAGTATATATATATATATATATATATATACTAGTTTCTCAGCACATGCGTTGCACGTGTATACCGAGTCATATTGTATACGATTTTATAAAATAATTCAATATAATCAAAATAAAATTTTCAATAAATAATCATGCACAAACGAATGTGCAAGTTTCTGTAAATGATTAATATTGATCGTTGTATGATGACTTGTTTGTTATAGTAAAGATGATTGGATATCATCTAAATCTATGAAGATGAACAATTAAGTTTTAATTATGTATGTTTGTTTTTCTTACTTATATTGATTTTATAAGGTACAAACATGTAATGAAGTGTATCTCAACTGATATTTCCTTATAGATGATATTCTTAATGTAATTTGCTTTCATCCGTTTTGATTAATTTCTTTCATGATTAAGACTTGTTGGTCGATAATAATATCTCTCTTGAAAGTGTAACGTAAAATTGGCACATGTAGGCGGAGCCAAGATTTGAAGCTTATGGGTTCAGGATTCTACTTTTTTTACGTTACTGGGTTCTAACTTAATAATTTGTGCATGTTCAATGAATTTCTTAAGACAAATATAAGGTTTGGATCAAACCTACTGGGTTCAGCTGAATCCGTAGCCGAAGGGCTAGCTCCGCCCCTGCATGGAAAGAAATATGTAAATCCCCAAGTTATTTAGAGATTTTAAATTCTTAGATAAATTACCCAGGGATTATAGATTTGTTTGTAAATTACATGTGAATTCTTTCACAAGAAAATTTTGATCAAGTAGTGTGAACTCTCAAATGTACTTCCTAAATTATATAATCAACTATCTTAAACCTGGCATAGTCACTTTCGTTCACGTTATTAAAGTCACTATCGGTTTAATTATCAGAAGGTTAATTATCTTTATAGATAAAGTTAGTGCATTCGCATGTTTCATTAGTTCTTCAAAAATTGAAAGCACAACCTAGGGTCTAATAATCTCATCAACTTTGGTACTGGCATATATTGAGATTCTAGTGGGGAAGAAAGCAGATTCTCTCTCTAATTTAAGTGATAACATCTCTACTAGGGGTAAATAAATTAATAGTTTAGAATAGCTAGGTGTGTGTTTTGCATAAGTTGTGAGTTTGAATCTTTACCTGTGAACTAAGCCTAATACTTAACTGAACAAATGTAAATGAACATGCTTATCATCCATTGAGTTTTATAACTAGGGCAAGAAACGGATTTCTTCGTTATCTGAAAAGACAGCGCGATGGAGAAAACTCAATATTTACTGTAAAGCAATATATATCCTCGCCGTTATCAGCGTGTTCAAGTAAGTGGAATGTAGAAAGAATACGTACCGGGCGTTGTAAATCCATTAAGCACCATACTACTACAACAACAACAATAATGAGCGAGCAACTACATCCAAACTCGGTTCAAATTTGCATGCACACGAAGACTCTTATAATAATCATGATCCCAGCCAAAAATGAAATTACAAACAAAAGAGTTAAAAAAAATATCGAGAAATTATGTTGCACGCTTGTACCCTTTTCGTTCAAGTGTTGTAACTATAAATTTTTATGATTCTATATAGACTTTGCTACCCTTCTATTATTCAATGAAAAAAAGTAGAAAGGATTCACTTTACCTCTTTAATCATGACTGCCTGGAGATAATCAACCAAAGGAAAAAAGAAGTTGACACGTTGCACTAACGACACTAGTACATAACCATAGTGCTCGAAGGCATTGACATCCATGAAATACAGAGACCATTAATACATCTCTTTGTCAAAGCATACCGATAACAGATCTCTTTTACAGTGAAGACTGTATTTCATGCTTACAAGATAACACCAGAGATAGAGCTAGATGTATATGACATTTCTCGGACAGCAGTACAAAGTGTGAGATATCAGAGGCAGTACCAAAAATATCAACAAAATTTCTTGACCCCACTTCAATTTCCTTCTATCAAGCTGGATACAACTTTAATATAATAGGTATGACTGACATCAATCAATGGCAATAATGAGAAATCCAACAGACACATACATGAGAACTACAGGATAAAGGGCAAGAGCTTTCCTCCTAGGGTTAACAGCTGTACTCATGAAAGGGTATGCAGCCCAAGAGCTCCAAGCTAGTGCAACACATACTACAACCACCTTCAATATCACATTGTCCTTAAGCATGCAAATAAGGGCACCAACATCAAGTGGGAATAGACAGTAACCCAGCAGACTGAGACTTTGGAAAAAGATTATATGACCGCCCTGCAGATCAAAATCATTAATCCATCTGAAGTAAAGAAACATCATTTAAATTATTTCCGTTCTCCCATATCCTTTAGAACTGTTTTAAAAATAAACTGCTACTTGTTGTATAAGACTACGAACTGGGTTCCTTTTCTCACAAGTGCCTATACAATGGTTTTCCTTTTCTGACAGAGGTGCCTACGGACTTGTGTTCCTTGGGACTAATAAGCTATCCTTTCCCTTATCCATTAAATATGTCATATCCCTTTGCATCGTTATCATGTCTACTAACTGCCTAAAAATCATTAAACATACCCAATGTTAGGGTGTTTCATTTTCTTTTGTTATTCTCTTTTGCCCTTATTCTTTTAGATGGATGGGTTGAGAAAGAGTCATTACCAGCAACAGGACATTCAATGTCAGAACAACAGCACCAGCGGCCAGCAGAGCGAACGCAACAGCAAAAACCTCAGACTGGAAGAGAATTTAAGGAAAAATGAATCTGTTAGTCAGGAGTCCACCTGTTAATCATAGCGAGTCTGTAAATCACTCAAAACAATGGGCAACTAAATATCAATTAATCAATGATACAAGCCTCTGTCCAAGCTAGCTTGGTTCAGTTATATAGAAATGCAAGCTATTTCCAGTCAGCTACATAACCACATGCACCTACATGAAGTATAAAAGAACTAGAAAATTAGAAGGTGCGCCCTGAACAAGACAGCATGTCATGTTTGGGCAAGATTCAGACTGACCCAATTATTAACAGTTACACAAAATGATATTAGATTATTCATTCAATTAAATGTGTATGATTTAACTAAAGTATCTAGACAAAAAGTGTTTCATCTAAACACTTGACAACCTCTTAATGGTTTATCTTTGGGCCCACAGAAGCATCGTTGTCAAGCTAGACAGGTAACTTCTCACCATGTCATATAACAGACGACTAGTAACAGCAGAAAAAACGAAAGGCAAAAACAACTGAAGGTTCACTTAGACATGACTAAGAACTATCAACATTGACATGCACAATAACTAAGCAATTTTGTGCTTAGGACTAAAAGATTTCTCCTCGATAAGCCACTCTCAAGGGCAGACTTCTGTTTGGTCTGTAAGGCCTCTTTTGATACCATATAAAGCATGTAGGGCATCTATGAAAAGAAATCTTGTCAGTTAATGACCAGAAGAGTTGAAGGTTCCCTTGTTTTTTTCTTTTTTGGATACAGAGAGTTCAAGGTCCTTTTCCATATAATAAAGGAGTTCTTACTGAAGTATGTGGTCCTAAGGCACATGCCTTGGCTGTTTCTATTGTAAGACTACTTTACTTCTTTCTTTTTTAAATGTAAGACTACATAAATGTTTGAGCACTATATTGTGTAAGACTAGTAAATGGACAGGTGGCCCATCAAACACTAAGGATGTCTAAATGTATAACCGACTTAGTGGTTTGAATGCCAGAAAGAGTACAGCCAATTGGTTTAGCAGAAGAAAAGCCTCTTTGAGAACCAAGCTCATGGGTTGAAAACCAAGATAAATTAAGAAGTTTATTAGTGGAACCATATTATCATATAGAGACTAAGATAGGGAATGCACGCCTATAGTTGGAGACCACTTTGCAAGAATGAGAACATGAGGTGCCTTTCAGAGAGCAACAGGAAAGGTTTGTGACAACTATACTTGTTTGTGATTGCTTTAAGCGAGAAGAAAAATAAGAAGTCCATACTCTTGATTGGATTTGCGCCAAGAGTAGTTGACAGCAGCTGCCTAACGGAGTAGTAAAACGAAGTAGTATATGCCCTCAAAACATTACTGCCATTTCTTTCTTTAGGAGATTTAGAGTCAATTAGTTAAGAGTATTTTGATGATTTCCACAGAGAGGAGCCTGGGCGCATCAGTAAAAGTTGTCGTCGTGTGACCAAGAGGTCACGGTTCAAGCAACGAAAATAACTTCTTGCAGAAATGAAAAGTAAGGTTGTGTGCATGAGGCCCAATGTGGTCAGGCCCTTCCTCTACCCCCCCCCCCCCCCCCCCTCCCCCCCCCCCCCCTCCCACTCCCAATTTAACAGGAATTTAGCGCATCGGGCTGCCCCTTTATTTTGATAATTTCCACATCTACTCCAAAAGATTGTAAGTTGTACTGTGTTCTTTGTTTCATGTTTTGCCCCAAGTATACTGAAATACGCACTGACATCTTACTGGTTGAATAGGTTAGCTTCCCTGCAAGGCTTAGTTTCAGAAAACAAGTTTTGGAGTCTATAATAAAGTACACGACACTTGTCTTCCATCATATATACAAGCTTTAACAGTTTTTTTCTGCAAAAGGACTATGAATCTAGAACCAGATGTTTGTTATTTGCATCCTTGTGAGAGTTTGGTGCATACTCAATTTCCCTTTCTTGCATATTCTCTTCCATCACTTCTGCTTTTAAAATTTTAACTATTAAATACCTGATTTTCTCAGTTTTTGATTATTTAGCAAAGCTATCAAAATGGCCAGATCAGTTCTTGTAACTTCCTCTCTGTGACCATCTGCTATCAACTCACAGTTACCTAATTTATGTTGCGTGGACTCTTCAAAATCTCTGCCGCACCCGTGTCAACACAATATGAGTGTGGGTGTGGAATCCACACCGTATTTAGTCAACTTACCTTGGGTATTTTGACTACATCCTAAGACCGAGAAGTATAGATTAATGGGGTATTTGCTTTGATTTTAGGTTTATATCATATATATAAAGTATACGAATGCTCTTCCACCACGCGAGATATCTTATGAATACAATATTAGGTGTGTTTATAAAGAATTTAGTTCAATAACTTTAACTAATCGAAATATATACTTTATAGGTCTGTTTGTGCAATTACCATGCTGTATAATTACTATGCTAGTTAATTACACATCCTGGTAATTACACAATATAGTAATTACAATGACATGTTTGTTTGCCAAAACACAATTACAGTGTAATTCACAATGTCATGTTTGGTTGGACAAGTGTAATGACATAGTAAAATAAACTCTTTTTGAGATTAACATATAGGTAAGTTTTATTGTCTGACAAACATATATGTAAATAATAAATATCAAATAAATGTCAAATTTTAATTATAAATATTTTTTCTCTAAAAATATACTAAAAAATTATAAATTGATAGATAATATCATAAAACCATTTGGTAGCATCCAAATAAGTATTATTGTTACTTGAAATTATGTAAATAATAAATATCAAATAAATGTCAAATATTAATTATAAATATTTTTTCTCTAAAAATATACTAAAAAATTATAAATTGATAAATAATATCATAAAACCATTTGGTAGCATCCAAATAAGTATTATTGTTACTTGAAATTATTTAATTAAAATACCAATAACGAATTTAACTTTGTACCAACTCATGTGAATATAAGAAAGTTAAATATGAGCCTAGAAAGTATTTTTTATGATAAATATTTATACTAATGATAAGAAAATAAAACTAGTAAAATGCAATTTAAGCAAACTTTAAAGTGTGAGAAACACATGTATATATAAGAAATACAATCGGATATTATTTTGTAATTAGGTATTAAATTGAATATTTTTCTTTAAAATAAAAGTATTAAATAATTATAAATTGGAAACTAAAATCGTAAAGAATAACCGGTATCTTGACTATCTTCCAAAAATATCTTAACTTACAATAATTAATAAAAAATTCAATTATAAATTTAAGTTTTTACAAACTTATATGAATATAATGAGTTTTATGATTTGTTGCACTTTTTAAATTATAAAAAGATAGATTTGAGTTTGGAAGGCAATTTTTCTTAATTAATGTTGATACTAATGATAGAAAACAAAGAAAGTAAATTACGAAATTGTCTTTTAACAACAAAGAGAATATAAAAATAAAAAATAAAAAACAAAATAAGTTGCCAAATTATATAGGAGCACACCATAAGCAATACGTTAGAAGGTTGAAAATGAGAATGAGAGAAATGGAAGAGAAATAATGTAAAAAGAACGGTACTTAATATATTCGGAAAAAATGAAAGAGGATAAGAAAAATTACATTAACTTGTAATTGCACAGTGTAATTACCACCAATTCTCACATACTCCTTGGGAAATTGGAGAGTGTAGTTGTACCCCCTTTATTACGTCTAATTCCATGTTGACCAAGTAATTACACTGGCAAACAAACAGGTTAAATTGTGTAATTACATCCAATTACACAAAAATTAATTCCTAGATGGGTTTCCAAACAGGCTTTATATGCCGTAATATACATTTATTGGCCACTCCCAACACCCGTATCCATATCCTCAAATCCTAAAATCTATGTGATGAAGAATTCGACCTCTAGATCCGCACATGTATCGCAGACCCGCACCGGAGTCTGAGCAACTAAGTTGCCCATCATGACATAAGTTGTCGAAGGTGCATTAGAGAGGTAGAAGGCGTTCGTTGCAAACTCGAGGCAAGGTGGAGTTCAATGCACAAAGTAAACATACAACCATTTACGCCTTTCAATTCACACTATTTTTCTATCATTTGTAACCAAGCAACTATGTTTAAGACGCCCTATCAAGTTCATGGAGTGTCTCCACAAAAAGATATCAGGATCACTAGTTTGGAACAATCATTAGCTACAGAAGTTGCTCAACAGAAGAAATGAATATCAGTACTTCTGTTTAGGACCCATCAAATACATTAACAAAGCACTTAACTTAAGCAGAAAAATAAGCAACCAATCTCGCTCTTCTCTCTCCATGCTATAGCAGCCCTAACGGCTACATTCTTTCCCGCTACTTTCTACTACCCACCGCCCACCACTACCACCAGTGACCTCCCTCACAGGTGACAACAATCTCTCTCCCCCCCACAGGCGCCCTTCTTCTCTTTCTCTTTCTCTTTCCCCCTTTCTTTTTCTCCATCTCCCCGTCCACTGCACCACCAAGAAAGCATCGTCGGCAACCGAAACCGCCACCCAGAAGCAGTAAAGCCACCGGCAGAAGTCGTCTTCTCCGTCGTCGACCAGATTTCAGGCAACGACTAAGCTTTCTCTCCATCTCCTTTCTTTTTATTTGGAGTCTTATTTTGCATTTCTTCCTTTTTTTTCTTTGATAGGATTCTAGGCCGAGTTTCCGGCAACCATCTAGGAGTACAGGAGGCGAGGAGAGTTCCGACAGGCGGCACTGCTGGCCCGTGCACACAGAAATTTTGATTTTGGCATTGCGGAATACGATCCAGACTCGCAGACGCTAGGAGCATCGTGTGGAGAAGCGTGGCAGCAATACTTTGACATTGTCAATTACTAACCATTCTATCTTTCCCGTTTCGTTATAGTATGTTTCACTCGTTATACTTGCTTGCTTGTGTTTATTATCGATTCTTGTTTTTAGCTTTATTATTGATTAGATTACACTTCGTGCGTGTTGGATTGCCGGCCATTTATTATAATGTAGTGGATTTGAGGGTCAACAAAAAAAGAATAGGACCTATTATTGTCATATTTAGTAAGCTAGCCTCCTATTAGTTTATTCCTGCTTTAGTGGCTCTAGTGATCGATGGTAGACTAGGGTCACGTCCTTGGTTTGGGCTGGGGAAGGAGCGAGGGGCAAAGGTGGCAAGTGGGATAAGGGAGCCTCTAGACTAAGAGTTGGGTCTTGGAATATAGGGACACTGACGGTGAAGTCGATAGAGTTAGTAGAGATTCTCAAGTAGAGGAGGATCAATATGGCTTATGTCCAAGAGACAAAATAGGTAAGATCTAAGGCGCGAAATGTGGACGGCTTTAAATTTCGGTACTCAGAAGGCTCGAGGAATTGGAATGGAGCAGGCATTTTAGTGGATAAGGATCTCAAGGAGCAGGTGCTAAAGGTTAGGAGGGTGAACTATGAAATGATGATGATTAAGCTAGTCGTCGGAGGGCTTATTTTGAACATCATTAGTGCGTACGCTCCTCAAGTGGGCTTGGATGAGGAGGTAGTGTTTTTGGGAGGACTTGGACGAGGTTGTGAGGTATTCACACACCGAGAAGCTATTCGTAGGAGGAGATTTCAATGGTTACATCAGGACTACTTCAAGGAGTTATGATGTTGTGCATGGAGGTTTTGGCTTTGGGGATAGAAATGAAGGAGTCGCGCTTTTGGATTTTGCGGAAGCTTTTGAGTTGGTGATAGCTAATTCGAGTTTCCCGAAGGAGGAGGAGCATAACCTTCCGTGGTATGGTGGCTAAGACACATATAGATTACTTCCTCCTTAGGAAAGGTGACAGAGGTCTTTGTAAAGACTGCAAGGTTATTACGAGTGAGAATCTTACAACCCAACATAAGCTCTTGACGATGGGTTTAGAGATTAAGAGGAACAGGAAGGAAAAGGTATTGTACGATAGGCCTAGGATCAATTATTGGAGGGGGGGGGGGGTTGACTGCGGCCAGAGCTCAAGAAATGGGAGAGAAATTGTTGGCGATGGGGCTTGGAGGAGTAGCGGCAATGTTAATAGCATGTGGGATAGGACAACTAGTTGTAGGGAAGCAACTAGAGAAGTGTTGAGGTCTCGTGGGGCAACTCTGGCGGGCATCGAAGGGATTGGTGGTGGAATAGTGAGGTCCAAGGGAAAGTGGAGGCCAAGAAAGTCACTTATGCGAAGTTAGTGGAGAGCAGAGACGAGGAGGATAAGAGGATGAATAAGGAGGTGTATAAAACGCCAAAGAGGGAGGCGAAATTAGTTATTACGGCGCGAAGACGGCAGCGTTCGAATGCGTGTATGCAAAACTTGAGGACAAAGGCGGGGACAAGAATTGTAAAGGGAAGCCAAGGCAAAAGAGAAGAGGACCTGAGACCTAGACCAAGTGAAGTGCGTCAAAGAGGAGAAAGGCGTAGTGTTGGTGGAAGAGGTACACAAGAGACGAAGATGGCAGACATACTTCTATAAACTCTTGAATGAAGAGGGGGACAAGAATATTGTGCTAGGTGATTTGAAGAGCTCTGAGATTCGTTAGGATTTTGCGTATTGCAAGCGTATAAAGGCCGAGGAGGTTGAAAGAGATAAAAGGGGAAGAGCGACAGTTGTGGACGAGATCCCGGTGGAATTTTGGAAGAGGCGGGAAGGGCAAGTTTGGAGTGGCTTACTAGGTTTTCTAATGCTATTTTTAGGACGGCAAAGATGCCCGAAGAATGGAGATGGAGTATGATGGTCCTGTTATACAAAAAACAAAGGCGATATTTAAAAACTAAATTGTTAAGCAACACTATGAAAGTTTGAAAAAGGGACGGTGGAATGAGGGTGAAAAGGGGTGTGTCTATTTCTGAGAACCAGTTCGGATTCATGCCGGGGTGATCGACTACGGAAGCTATTCACCTTGTGAGGAGATTGGTGGACCAGTACAGGGAGAGGAAGAGGGACTTACATATAGTGTTCATTGACTTAGAAAAAGCATACAAAGTCCCAAGAGAGGTTCTATGGAGATGCTTGGAAGTTAGAGGTGTACCTGTACAATACACTAGGGTAATTAATGACATGTATGATAGAGCCAAGACATGGGTAAGAATAGTGGGAGGAGATTCGGGTCACTTCTCGTTTGTGTTTGGTTACACCGAGGATCAGCCCTTAGCCCGTCCTTAAAATGTCTTGGTGATGGATGAATTGACGCGACACATCGCAGGGGAGATGCCATGGTGCATGTTATTTGCAGATGACATAGTAGTGATTGATGAGACGCGAGGCGATGTTAACAGTATGCTGGAGGTTTGGAGACAGACCCCGGAGTCTTGGGGTTTCAGGAAGGGGTGGCATTCGGTACTTCGGTACGGTCTTGAAGAACTACAGTTCGGTAATTCGATATTCGATATATCAATTGTTCGTACTAAATACCGTACCAAAGTAGTTCGGTACGATTTCAATTTATCAATTTGTATAACAGAAATGAAAGGAGACAAAGATGAGAGAAAGATCCTACAAGTTATGCAATAAATCCAAATGATCTTACGTTTGTTTAGTCGAGTACCAAGTGAAATATGTATCCCCTATTAAATTTTAAAAGATGCAGCATGTGTCATAGTTATTTAATGTCATTTTTAGAACGAAGAAGATGCCCGAAGAGTAGAGGTGGAGCACGATGGTTCCTATATATAAGAACAAGGGTGATATCCAAAATTGCAATAACTATTGGGGTATCAAGCTGCTTAGCCATACTATGAAAGTCTGGGAGAGAGTGATAGAGCTAAGGGTGAGGAAGAGGGTGTCTATTTCCGAGAACCGGTTTGGGTTTATGCCGGGGCGTTCGACTACAGAAGTCATCCACCTTGTTAGGAGATTGATGGAGCAATATAGGGAGAGATAGAAGGACTTGAATATGGTGTTCATCGACTTAGAAAAGGCGTACGATAAAATTCTGAGGGAGGTTTTGTGGAGATGTTTGGAGGCTAGAGGTATACATGTTGCCTACGTTTGGTTAATTAGGGACATGTATGAAAGAGTAAAGACCCGAGTGAGGACGGTGGGTGGGAACTCGGACCATTTTCCGGTTATGATAGGGTTGCATCAGGGATCGACACTCGGCCCTTTTTTGTTTGCTCTGGTGATGGACGTACTGACATGCCACATCCAAGGGAGGTGCCATGGTGCATGCTATTTAGAGATGATATTGTATTGATTGACGAGACGCGAGATCGTGTGAACGCGCAATTAGAAGTATGGAGGCAGACCCTGGAATCTAAAGGTTTTAAGTTGAGTAGGACCAAGACAGAGTACTTGGAGTGTAAGTTCAGTGGCGAGACTCGAGGGGGATGGGGAGAAAGGGAGGTGAGGTTGGACTTGCAGGTTATCCCTAGGAGAGGGAGTTTTAAGTACCTTGGGTCTATTATTCAGGAGGATGGAAAGATTGATGAAGATGTCACACATTGTATTGGGGCGAGATGGATGAAATGGAGACTCGCTTCCGGTGTTTTATGTGACAAGAAAGTACCACCCAAACTTAAGGGTAAGTTCTACAGAGTGGTGGTCAGACTAACGATGTTGTATGGGGCTGAGTGTTGGCTAATCAAGATCGCTCTTGTCCACAAGAAGAAGGTAGCAGAGATGAGGATGTTGAGATAGATGTGCGGGCACACCAGGTTAGATAGGATCAGAAATGAAGTTATTCGCGACAAGGTGGGTATGCCCCTAGGACAAGATGCGGGAAGCACGGCTTAGGTGGTTTGGTCATGTGAGGAGGAGGAACACAGACGGCCCGGTGAGGAGGTGTGAGAGGTTGACATTGGAGGGTCTACAGAGAGGTAGAGGTGGGCCAAAGAAGAGGTGCGGAGAGGTGATTAGGCAAGACATGACGCAACTTCAGTTGGCCGAGGACATGACCCTTGATAGAAGGTATGGAGGTCGAGGATTAGAGTAGTAGAGTAGGTAGTCTAGAGTGTTCATAACACTAGTATTGACACGCAGTCTCGCTTCCTGTGGGCGGTAGGTTTTTATGATTAACCATTCTCTTTCATTATTGATTACCGTATTATTTTGTTGTTTTTATCTTGATTTTATATGGCTTTTTGGTAATGTCCCTTCTTGTCTATATTTTATTAATGTGGTGCTTATACTTTCCTGAGCCGAGGGTCTATTGGAAACAACCTCTCTATCCTCACAAGGTAGGGGTAATGTCTGCGTACACACTACCCTTCCCAGACCCCACTGTGTGGGATAAGACAGGGTATGTTTTTGTGGCAGCATGTGTCATTGATAAGACCTATCAATTTTGATACCAGAAATCAAGTGCTTGAAATTGACCACATCAGATCATTTAGAGTCGTAGGTGATCGTTCAACGAGTTAACTCCTTTTGAATTTGAATGATGCTTCTATAGCTGCAGCCAATAAGATGAAAATTGTTAGCACTAGAAATTAGCAGCACCTCTTACATTTCTTAAGCCTTCAAATGTTGAATGAAACATGCATCCATGTGAATTCAACGGGGTAAGGGCAAAGGTAAAAAATGGTGCTTTATTATCTAGAACTGAATGTGTATTGTGTAACATGTAAACCTAATTCACTCGGTCACTAAGGCCTAAGGGGGTGTTGGGCACTTGGGATTGAAGGTAAATAATTGGGCTCAGCAGAATCATATTTGTGTTGGGCACTTGAGCTGGCCCGGTATATTTGGGAATTGAGAATAAAAAGCCTAATATTTTGGTATTTTGATATATCGAAATATCGAAACCTCAATACTAAGAACCATATCGAAATACTGAATAACCGAAAAATCTATACCGAAGTAATATCGAAATACCGAATTAATTCGGCCCGGTTGGGAATTCGATTTTTCGGATTTTATGTCCACCCCTAATTTCAGGTTGCGCAGGACTAAGACGGAGTACTTGAAGTGCAAGTTCAGCACCATTATTCATGAAGCGGGAATGGAAATGAGGCTTGATGCACAAGTAATCCCAAAGAGAAATTGTGGGTACAATGGGTGCACATTTATTATGGTAGAAGGGTGTGGGACTCGCAGGCTAATCAAGCATCATGGGTGATTAGAAAGATCCTAAAAGCCAAACTTACTTTTGAGAAAGTAGGTATTCTAGAACAAGGTGTGTATCAAATGGACAGTTTCTCCATTAAGGAGTTATACCGTAAGATCAGGGGAGATTGTCCAAAGGATGGATGGAGAAGACTAATTTGCAACAATCACGCTGCTCCTAGATGGACTTTTATTTTATACATGGCTATCTATAAAAGGCTGCTTACAAAGGATAGAGTGGCACAGTGGATTTCTGTTGATAGCCTGGTGTGTCCTGTATGCAATGATAGGAATGAATCTGTAGATCATGTCTTCTTCAACTGTCAGTATTCTGCTGCTATTTGGGATAAGTTGTTGCAGTAGCAAGGTACTTGTTATAATAGCTATGTGAATATATATGTAATTAGTCTCGTATATAAAGAAGTAGGTTATATATTATGTGTACTTATAAATAGGATTCATTGTATTACAATTAACATTAATAATAGATTTTTCTCCCGTACATTCTCACATGGTATCAGAGCATCGGTGAGAAAAGATCATTGTGCGTCATTCCAGCAACAACAGGGAAGAAAGAACTCAGTCACCGTGCAATTTTCCGGTGACCTAAGTGATTGTTTGCATCAAAGTCACTATTTATGGGTGTTGTGCAAAATCTAACACCACCACAAAGTTCCTAAGAGAGATCCGGCCAAACCCCAGAAAGATCCTCCGGAAAATACCCAATCACACGCCCCCACGGGCCAGTCGGAGATCTGTTTCCAGTGGCGCGCCAGCGCGTGTGGCCTGTTCCGGCCAGATTTTGAAAAAATTTCTGTTGGACAGTGCGATCGTATTGCAATTTCGAGCCTACCCATCAAGGTTACACCAAAATACGATGACCTTTTTATTTTCTGGCGACTATTTCCAGTTTCCGAAAAAAATTTCCAAATTCCGGTGATTGTTTATGATTTTTCCGACAACCGTATCCAAGTTTCTGCTTGCTTTTGTGTCTAACTTCATCTAGCCGAAGAAGAAAAAAGTCCCTAGCTTAACTTGTTCTGGCTTGGCATTCCAAGGTTAACCATACAACTTTTGGTCAAAATATTTGAGAAATTAGTTGTAGCGAAATGGGATCTATTACTATGAATAGTTGGATGGTGTCTTTACCGGATTATATTGAGTTCCTTCAGTACAAAACATATAAACATACATCTTCAGAGATAGCTTCTATAGCTCAAACAGGTAATTACGTAACTTGTGTCTCCCAATCTTCATCTTTTGAGTCTTGGGTAATTGATTCAGGTGCATCTGATCACATTTCTGGTAATAAATCTCTTTTCACTACTATTTCATTTTCTCAATCTCTTCCAACGGTAACAATGGCTAACGGGTCTCAAACCATGGCAACCGCAATAGGTCAAGCAAGTCCACTTCCTTCCTTACCTTTAGATTCGGTTCTTTAAGTTCCCGGTAGTCCTTTTAATCTCAATGTCATTAGTCGCTTAGCCAAATCACTTAAATGCTCTGTTTTATTTCTTGATGACTTTGTCTTTATACAGGAGCGCAGTACAGGGCGAGTCATTGGTACCAGGCGTGAATTAGATGGACTTTATTACGTTATCCTTGCAAAATCACATGGACTCACATTTTGTCTTCCTTCAACAACTTGTCTTGCTACTGATTCACTGGATTTGTTACATAACAGTTGGGACATCCTAGTTTGTCAAAACTTCAGAAAATGGTATCTAGTTTATCTCACTTGTCCACTCTAGAGCGTGCATTATGTCAACTCAGTAAGCATATCCGCTCCCATTCCCTCAGCGTCTTGATAATCGAGCCGAGTCAGCTTTTACTTTAGTCCATTAAGACGTTTGGGGTCCTAGTCGGTTCAGTTCTACCTTGGGATTCCGCTACTTTGCCAGTTTCACTGATGATTATTCCAGGTGCAGTTGGATATTTTTGATGAAAAATCGGTCTGAGTTGTATTCTATTTTGCAGACCTTCTACGCTGAAAATTTGGGGTTTCTATCCGCACATTTTGTAGTGATAATGTCCTAAAGTATTTATCTTCCCCATTTCAGCAGTTTATGAACTCTCATGGCATTATTCATCAAACATCTTGTCTGTATCTCAACAAAATGGGGTAGCCGAAAGAAAGAATAGACATCTTATTGAAACTGCTCGTACCCTACTCATACAATCTCATGTTCTGTTGTGTTTTTTGGGGGATGCAGTTCTTACATCTTGCTATCTTATTAATCGTATGTCATCTTCAGCTATCCAGAATCGAGTTGCATTCTCTGTCATGTTTCCCCACTTACCTTTGTTCTCTCTTCCACCCTGTGTCT
The DNA here is from genome assembly GCA_005239525.1 of Nicotiana knightiana. Taxonomy (NCBI): domain Eukaryota; kingdom Viridiplantae; phylum Streptophyta; class Magnoliopsida; order Solanales; family Solanaceae; genus Nicotiana; species Nicotiana knightiana. The sequence goes on along the minus strand of ML368392.1, from coordinate 65,149 downwards.
TTGGGAGCACGTGTTTTGTTCATAATCTTACTCCGGAAAAAGATAAGTTAGATCCTCATGCTCTTAAGTGCGTATTTTTGGGTTACTCGAGAACGCAAAACAGGAATCGATGCTATTCTCCTAACCTCCAGCGGTACCTTATGGCCGTTGATGTTACCTTCTTTGAAACCAAATCATACTTCCAAGGTCCAGGTAATCACTTAGATATTTTCGAGGTGCTACCAGTTCCATCTTTTGGAGATTCAGTCACTATCTCCCATTCATCTTCCTCTACAACTCCAGCTCCACCACCTACAGCTCCAGTTGCAGCTCCACCACCTATAGCTCTAGTTCCATTACCTAGTCCATTTCAACCTTCTGCAGCTCCACCACTCCTGACTTATCATCGTTGTCCATGCCCAGCATCAGGTCCATCTGATTCACGTCCTGCACCTGACACTACTATTATTGCGGACTTGTCTCCTCTTAGTCAACCGATTACACTACGGAAAGGTATACGGTCTATACTTAATCCTAATCTCCATTATGTCGGTTTAAGTTACCATCATCTGTCATCACCCCATTATGCATTTATATCATCTTTGTCCTCTGTTTCCATCCCTAAGTCTACAGGTAAAGCACTGTCTCATCCAGGATGGCGACAAGCTATGATTGACGAGATGTCTACTTTACATACGAGTGGTACTTGGGAGCTTGTTCCTCTTCTTTCGGTTAAATCGACTGTTAGTTGTCGTTGGGTGTATGCAGTCAAAGTTGGTCCAGATGGCCAGGTTGATCGACTTAAGGCTCGTCTTGTTTCCAAAGGGTATACTCATATATTTTGGCTCGATTACAGTGATACTTCCTCTCCCGTGGCTTAGAATCAGTCCGCCTTTTTCTATCCATGGTTGTTGTTCGCCATTGGCCTCACTATCAGTTGGACATTAAGAATGCTTTTCTTCGTGGTGACCTTGAGGAAGAGGTTTATATGGAGCAACCACCTGATTTTGTTGCTCAGGGGGAGTCCAGTGGCCTTGTGTGTCGGTTGCGCCGATCCCTCTATGGTCTTAAGCAGTCTCCTCGAGCCTAGTTTGGTAAGTTCAGCATAATTATTCAGGAGTTTGGCATGACTCGTAGTGAAGCTGATCACTCTGTGTTTTATCGGCACTCTGCTTCAAATCTCTATATTTATCTGGTGGTTTATGTTGTCATAATTGTTATCATCGGCAATGATCAGGATGGTATTACTAAGTTGAACCAACATCTCTTTCATCACTTGCAGACTAAGGATCTGGGTAGATTAAAGTATTTTATGGGTATTGAGGTCGCTCAGTCTAGCTCAGGTATTGTGACCTCACAACGGAAGTATGCCTTAGACATTCTTGAGAAAACAGGAATCATAGGTTGTAGACCTGTTGACACTCCTATGGATCCGAATTCTAAACTTCTACCAGGGCAGGGGGAGCCATTTAGCGATCCTGCAAGATATAGGCGGATGGTTGGTAAATTAAATTACCTCACAGTGACTAGACCTGACATTTCATTTCCTGTGAGTGTTGTAAGTCAGTTTATGAATTCTCCCGGTGATAGTCATTGCGATGTGGGTTGTCCGCATTCTTCGGTATATAAAATCAGCTCCAGGCAGAGGACTATTGTTTGAGGATCGAGGCCATGAGCAGATCGTGGGATACTCAGATGCTGAGTGGGCAGGATCACCTTCTGATAGATGTTCTACGTATGGATATTGTGTTTTAGTAGGAGGTAACTTGGTGTCTTGGGAGAGTAAGAAACAGAATGTCGTTGCTCGGTCTAGTACAGAAGCAGAATATCGAGCAATGGTTATAGCAACATGGGAGCTAGTTTGGATCAAAGAGTTGAAATTTGGTAAGATTAGCCAAATGGAACTTGTGTGTGATAATCAAGGTGCCTTTCATATTGCATCGAATCCGGTGTTCCATGAGAGAACTAAACGTATTGAGATTGACTGTCACTTCATCAGAGAAAAGATACTCTTAGGAGATATTACTACAAAGTTTGTGAAGTCGAATGATCAGCTTGCAGAAATTTTCATCAAGTCTCTCACTGGTCCTCGTATTAGTAATATATGTAACAAGCTAGGTACATATGATTTGTATGCACCAGCTTGAGGGGGAGTGTTAGAATAACTATGTGAATATATATGTAATTAGTCCAAGTCTCGTATGTAAAGAAGTAGGTTATATATTATGTGTACTTATAAATAGGGTTCATTGTATTACAATTAACATTAATAATAGATTTTCCTCCCGTGCATTCTCACAGTAATAGTGTCTCTAGGGAGTGGAAAGATGAAGTTGATTGGGCTGTGAAGAATAGAAAAGGTAGATCGACTAGGGCAATTATCTATCGAATGACTTTGGCATGTGGTATGTATTGTATTTGGCATGAACGAAACTTGAGACTATTTCAGCAAAGGCGCAGGCCTACAAGTGCATTGATAAGGCAAGTTGTTCAAGAAGTTCACTACAGAAGTGCTAAAATGCCGCAGTTGCAAAGGAAGCTAGAAGAACTTAGTTTTTATCCCTAAGGTGGGTGAGTAATTGAGGAGCTAGTAGTGGATAGATTGTCTCTTTGCTGCAGAGTTGGGGCTTCATGTCCAACTCTTGCCACTTTGATTTTTTTTTGAGTTGTACATATTACAATTGGTAAATAAAATTATTTAATTACCAAAAAAAAAAAAGCTTACAAGTGAACTTTTGTGTAGATACTCTTTTTTTGTTCGGGTAAAGAAGCACTTGCTTATATTCTAATTTTAGAAAATGGTGCGTGGCCTCGTTTAACTCTATTAACACCAAGAGTGTGGCCTACTGGTCAATAAAGTGGGTTAGAACCATGAGGTTTCAGGTTCAATTCCCAGCAGAGACGAAAAAGAAAAACATGAGGTGATTCTTCATATTTGTCCAAGCCTTGGTGGATAAAATTATCTAGTACCTATTGTTGTTACCTGCTACTGGTACCTATTGTTGGTGGAAGATAGTCGAGGTGCGCACAAGCGGACCCGGACACCATCGTTTATAAAAAAAGATGCATAACTAGTTTTTCTCTATAGTTTGACCTAATTATAGTTAGGAGCATATTACTTTCTCCAATTCTAGGCTAAAGATGTAATAACTAGTCTCCACATCTTTATCATAACTTTGAGTATGATACGTCCAACTACAAGTCAAATCATTACCTACTTCAAGTCAAATCATTACCTCATAGAGTAACACCATCCCAGCATATGTTATTTAACTATGGTTAATCTTTTGTGTTACACCCAAAAAACTCTTCATTAAAAAATAGAAAGAAGCGAAAAAACCTCTAGACCTTAGATGAAAGAAAGCTACAGCAAACTCTACATGATTGGCTACTATCCGAAGTCCGAACTATAGATCCAAGCACACCAACACTATAAATGTACATGTTCCCTTCTTTATTTTGGATCGTGGAATCAGAAATTTCACAAATTCAAAAAGGAAATCAAGGAGATTTACAGCTATAGGAACTATGTCTTTACTACTAAATTTTTTATCAGGTTGGTGATGGACGCATCTGGCATGAGAAATGATACAAGGATGTTATGTTGCATCATTATAATTTGTGGTTAACAATTTCAAACGTTGATAGACAAACATTTCAAATATTCGTTTGAGGTTGGTAGTGGGGAATGTGCTCATGCGGGCAACTCGTGACTGAAAAAACGAATCCGCCAGTGCATTTCGTCAACTTATTAAAAAGGAATTAGGTTTCGGATAATAACACACTAGTCAATCAAATCTCAAACAACAACTATTTTTGGCTAAGATCCTCTTATGAGACTTCTATGTGAGAAAGGGCAACACATAGGCCTCACTTTTCTCTGCTAAGTCTTCCACAAGAAAAATGAAGAGAAAGTAGATACTCATTTATTCAATGTGAGTGGGGTTCTTGACAAGGTGATGCACAAAGGGTTAAAGAACTTCCATTGATGTGGATTTTTAGTTGTGGAGGCAGACTTCAGATATTCAGCATGACATACGGATGCAGCTAGAGAAATTTAGTTACTTCGGACATGCACAACCGTTTTGTTTGGTGGTATGGAAGTTTTTGATGAACCATTTTGCCTATGCAAGTTTTTCGAGTTGTTTGTGAATGGATGACACTTTTCCTTTTGTACCTCTTAACACTTGTAATCTTCAAAGCATTTTTGTACTTCAGACATGATTGGTTGAGTCTAAAGGTACTTCGTTGGTACCAGAGTAAATGAGAATTGCACATATTATACATCAGAACTAAAAGAATGCACGTGCACGGTCACAAAAGAAATCCATCTAAAACACGTCCAACAAACATGCCAAATCAAGATATCATGCTATTACTTGCATAAATGTTCGTAAGGAAATCCACAGCACTTGAGTTTGCTTCAAGACTATAAAACACATACTTGAGACACCAAAGTAAAAATAACAATAGGAAGACGAAAAAAAGAAGAACCAAACAGGAAGTACAAAACATTGAAAATTGAGAATGGAAAAATAGCATTATTGCAAAATGGCACACACATCTTCCAGTGATCCCCCTCTACTTTACTTTCACAAAGAAAAAATAAAAGTTCAGGCGACTAGATAGATCATGCATAAGGCGGAAACCAAATATATTTTACCTACATGTCTGTTGGTAGGTTTCCATTTATTAACATCTCTATGGAAGGTTTCCCCAGAAATGCTCACCGAGACAACTGTGATGCAAGTAAATAAAGACGAAAAACCTATGCATCAATCTAATAAAAATTAATACTCCTTTAGTTCTAATTCATGTCAATGTTTCTACTTTTGGACTTTTCTAAATCTAGTAACCATTCCAATGGTAACATTATTTTTACAGCTTTAAAAGAGTTTAAAATTCATTTGACTATTCAAAATGTAGAACTTCGATGTAAGTTTCACCAAAAAAATAAGTTTTCAACCATAATATTAATATTTTTTACCGCTAATGTAATTCATAGAGTTAATAACATCATACACTCTAAGTCTACTCAATCACGGTCACATTAAATTAGGGAGAACGGTCAAATTTGCCCTTGAACTATGCGAAATAGAACAAATTTTCCCGCCATTAATAGTTAGAGTCAAATGTGCCCTCGATGTTACAAAATGGCTAGATTTGCCTTGATTTCAAACAGCAGAAGCTTAGGACATCGTGATGCCACGTGTCTCACATTAAGTCATAATTGTTTTAAATGAAGGACAAATTTGAATCTTTCGCATAGTTTAGGGCCAAAGTTGACCCTTCTCCCTTTTGAATTTTGTGGAATGGTGTGTCCAACAATAGTTTGAAATGTAAAGAAATAAAAAAATTTAAATCTTAGTAGAGACTAATAGCCTATTTGGCCAAGCTTCGTTTTTTGTGGCCAAAAGTGCTTTTTTTGGCTAAAAGTATTTTTTTTTTAATTTGACCAAGCTTTTAGAAGAAAAAAAATGTTTTGAGTATGAAGCGGAAGCAGTTTTTGAAGCAGAAAAAAGTAGTTTCTCCCCAAAAGCACTTTTTGAAAAGCACTTTTGAAAAAAATATACTTGGAAGTATTTTCTAAAAGCATGGCCAAACACTAATTGTTCCTCAAAAGTGTTTTTCAAATTGATTAGCGAAATAAAAACTGCTACTCACCAAAAGTACTCTTTTTGAAAAGCACTTTTTTAATTTAGCTGATTGTAGAAGCACGGCAATCAGGCTACAATATAAAGTAATACTCTCTTTACTACAATGGACAAAGGGTCAAAATTTTCAACTATGCAAAATAGAACAGATTTGCCTCCCGTTAATAATTGGGGTCAAATGTACCCTTGCCGCTACCAAAATGGGCTATATTTGCCCTTACTTTCAAATGGCGGAAGCTTAGCACCTATGATGCCTCGTGTAAGTCATAATTTTTTTTAAAATAAAGGGAAAATTTGCACCTTTCGCATAGTTCAGGGGAATTTTTGGTCCTTCTCCCAATTAAAAATAATAGGGCGAAATACATAAATAGCCCCTTTAAGTTGTCCCTAACGATCATTTGAACACTCAAACTAACCTACTGACCATTTAGACACTTTTATTTGACAGAAGTATATTTATTGGACACTTAAGTCAACCAGACCACATGCATACACTTGCTGTTGACATGGCAAATGAGCCAATTAATAAGAACACATGTAATTTTAAATAAAAATAATTTCACATGTCATTAAGAAATACTAAAAAAGACTAAAACATAATTTTTCAATTCTTCCACTAAAAGCTTGCCGTCTTCTATGGAAAAGATATGTTCACCGTCTTTCCCACCCATTTCTTCAGTCCCGATAATCTTTCCCCATTTATTCTCTCTTTAATTTGTTTTCTTCTACATGTTCCAAACAACACTTCACTTTTATCTCCCTAATATAAAGCCTAGAAATTACCAGCAGACTTCATCAAGAATAATTCCACATAGGTTTTGTCTCCAACTCTGGTTTATAAATAGATCTGTTATCGGATAGACAATTTTGTCTAGAAATCGGAGAAAAACTTGATGAACCAGCTTCAAGAGCTTGAAAAATAGCTCCTAGACGATAAAGCCAATGAGGTATAAATGGCTGCAGTAATCAAGTGCTTCGCCGGAGATGGGAATTTGCAAATTCGTGGCCCTTCTTGGGTCAAATCTCTTGTTTTTTCACTTGTTACTGCTGGTCAACCTTGGGTTTCGCTAAATAGTTGAGATTGTTAGCTTGTTTCCTTAATCCTATGGTGGATTTATGGGAGACGGTGGCCCTAAAATGAGTAGGAGCCGTTGGTGTTAGGGTGAAGGAAGGTTGGTTGGTGGAGATGAATTTTTTGGGGGAGACGTTGAAAATATTTTGGAGGAAAAAAAGGAAAATGTGGTGTGGGCCACACATAAAAATAATTTGAGATGAAAATAAAAGAAAACAACATTATTTAGAGTCCTCGCGCGCTCAATGCTTAGTGAGGCACAATTAATTTGCCATGTCAGCACAAGGTGTTTAAAAGGTACACACTTCTATCAAATAAAAATGTCTAAATGGTCAGTAGGTTAATTTAAGTGTTCAAATGATAGTTGGGGACAACATAAAGAGGCTATTTATGTATTTCGCCAAAATAATATCTAATCAAACATCATATTCTTAATAATCAAGCACTCGAAAGGAGGTAGTGTTGTTAACCTAACTTTTCCATCTCTTATAGAAATTTAATGATGTCTTGTAATCCATGCAGACTTTTAATGACAAGTAGATATTGTGGAAGAAAAAGATCTATATATGCGATACCAACTAATCGGGATTGGCAGTCTTATTTGGGGCATATGCAGTCATACTTGCGGCATAGTCATGTTTGTAAGCTTACATTAGTTGCAATGTTATACTAATAGACATTTTGCATCTGCTTCCAGAGTTAGAGAAGCAAAATGATAGAAACGAGTCAAAATGGAACCAAAGAATTACATAACCGACCCAACTAGCTTGCGATTGAGAATGTAGTTGTTGATCAAAATTTATTGATTCTATTTACGACATTTACACAATTCAATACTCTCTAGCACAACACACATGTAAGTTGGAGTTAACACGGAATTTAACCCTAAACCGTATTTATATATAAGAGAATTGAGAATGCAGTTCAGTTACCTTCTTAACGGAGGCGGACCAGGACAAAGTGAGGCCAAGGAAGACAATGAAGAAAAAAGGTCCCCAGAGATCCAAAACCGGAAGCGCTTTCCCTGGATCTTCTCTATTCGGATTAGGCAAACCGCAAGCTTCAAATTGCTAACAATTCTGAACAGGTCTCTTTTGACCGTGTCCCAGACGGGCTCCGTAAGCGTATTGGACAGAGATCCGAATCCCCTACCAGCTATATTCGTTTTTCCTTATGATAAAGGCAGCGGAGGCGGGGTGGGAATGGAAGGAACAGGTGTTGGTTTCTGATTGGAGCTATTGAGACATGTATCTTACCTCTAGAGCTTAAAATGTCAATCAAAGTCTTTAAAGCCAATTTTTTTTTTGATAACAGTGGTGTCCAAGCCAACTTGTGGCACTTCGACTATTCTACCGAATATCAGCTATCTCCTACCAAGTTGGTAACGAATTTAGGCTTCTTGAAGGAGAAACGATGTAGGGATGTTATGTTAATCTCTATATTTGTGGTTAACAGTTTGATGTATGATAATAAAACATATGTCAAAGATTCATTTCAGGTTGTCAACAGGAAGCGTACTTGTGCAGACAACTCGGGTGCAAAAAATGACCCTGCCTATGAATTTCTTCAGCTTATTAAACAGGAGTAACCCTTCAGGCTGATAACACACTAGCCTGTTATGCCTCGAATATCTGTTGTTTTTGGCTGAGATCCTCTTATTTGGCTTCTCTGCGACATGGCTAATAATTCCTTCTCTCACAAATTACTATAGAAGATTACACTGGACGAGAAAAGGCATCAGAAATTTCTCTTTTTCCTCGGAAAAATTTCTGCACCTCAAAACCCTTATGATTGGTAGCATGAAAAGTTTTGTGACTGATGGTTTTGATCTATGTAAGTGTTGATCGAGCCGTTTATTTTATTCCTCTGGCACGCGCAATCTTCAAAGCTTTAATTTTTTTACTCCCCCGTACAGGAGTCTATTGATCTTATATTTGAGCGTACAAGACTCCATTGATCTAAAACATGTCTTATATGTAATCACAACTATTAGGACTGAAGTAGTACGAATTAAAATGAACCTATCTTGATTTTCTTTATCGAAATTTAGGGAGTATATTAGAAGGTTTACACAACTCAGTACCTTCTAGCACAACACACATGTAAAATTGCACATAACTAGGGATTTAAACAGGAGCCCTTCGTATAGGAAGGGAAAATTACCAAATGGATTAACAGCGATTGTTCATAAAAATGGCAATGTAGATGAGTTACCTTTTTAACAGAAGCCGACCAGGACAAAGTGAGACCAAGGAAGACAATGAAGAAGAAAGGACCCCAGAGATCCCAATCCCGAAGCGCTTTGCCCGGATCTTCTCTAAACGGATTAGGGAAAACCACCAGCTTCAAATTGCTAACAATTCTGGAGAGATCTCTTTTGACGGTATCCCAAACGGGCTCGGTAAGCGTATTGGGGGGAGATCCGAATCCGGTAGCGGCTATATTCGACTGTCCTGCTGATGAAGGAGGCAGCGGAGGCGGAGGCGGAGCGGGAACGGAAGGGAAATGTGTCGGCTTCTGATTGGCGGTAGGGGGAGGTGGAGGGCGGAGATTGGAAGGCATGAAAGGAGAAGAAGAAACAGGGATGGCAGCACGAGGAGGAGAAGGAGGGCGAGCTGGAAGGACAGTAGAAGGATGGATATAGATGAGGTTTTCGATTTCATCAATGTCCGATTGGGATGTGGAGTTAAGAGGTATTGTGTCTCCTTGTGACATTTTTTTCTTTCCACGGTCAGATTTGCAGATTCTGAGGGGAGAAATGCAACAGATTCAGGCAATGGATTGGGGAACGGGGGAAAAGATGATCGGAGATGGGGAGAAGTTCTGTTTGTCTAGCTGTAGGAAATGGGTAGTTGTACCGTAGGAGGAATTTTCAGTTATTGCCGAAAAATATGTGCATTACATGTGTTGTACAATCTGGTTTGTGAATACTTTCATTTGGCAAGAAATGGTTTTGGTATTGAGCGACTCTTCACAACTTATACTATATACGAAATCTTATTATCAAAATGTTCATGATTTCATATTTACCCGCTCTATTTATATTTATTCTATAAAAAATATATCATTCTTAAATACCGAATAATAGAAGTTGTTTCATTCCTATTTAGGCGCGCTACAATTATGGAATTAAATATTCTAATTAATTCTAGCGACTTTCAAATTAAATTTATAACGCAAATCACGAATTAAACGTTATCATCAATTTCAAATCAAAAACTAACGTTTCTATCCTGGCGAAACTCTGTTCTTCGACCTTTTTTCTTAATCCACAAATAAAAAAATGACAAAATCTTCAACAATTCTTCTGCAACAAAATGCAATCATGTCCAAAATCTCCATTATGCTACAATTGAATGGGAATTGGGATAGCTATGGCAGATTTAGGGATTTTCAGGTGGATGGCATTGTACTCGATGAGGATGCAAGTTACAGTATATTGATTTCTACAATTGCAGATCAATTAATGATTGGAACTTCGGAAAAAATTATAGAAATCAAATACGTTGTGAACGAACATTGTCCTCCAATGGAGATTAGGAACGATATGGGTGTTCGTGTATATATGGAGACAAAAATAAAGAAAACAAAAACTTAGGATCATATCCGCTATGTATAATTGTTCGAGAGTTCAATATGGAATTGAGTATCCCAATGAGAACACAAGTGCAGGTTTGTTATATTACAAATTCTATCAAATTCTGATTTTATGTTAATATCTACAAAATATCTACATCTATCTACAAATAAACTACATATCAGTGTACATATATATATAGCAGTAGTTTTTAACAGTATCTACAAATTGCAACATAATTCTACAATTAAACTACATACTATGTAGAAAAAAAAATATTGCCTACAAAATTTCTCTTCATCTACAAATTATCTACAAAGATTCTACAAAATGGTAATGACAGTATTTATCTTTATTTTCATGCAGGTTCGTCTGGAACACTAAAATTACTTGATATGCCAGCATCTCCCGTTATAGAGGAATATGAGAGTATAATAATAACTGAAAGTACACAAAGTGTTATTGAAGAAGGACAAGTGTACCAAGACAAGCAAACAATTGCAATTGCAATGAAGCACTATTATGTCATGCACAAGTTCCAATTCAGGGTTAAAAGATCTAGCCACAGAATGTATGAAGATCTGAATGGTGAAAAGATCATTATAAATAGTATTTTCCTTGTGATATGTGTTTGTCAATATTGTAGATGAATTGTAGTTATATTGTATAGTGTATTACTTTATGTTAAAACAGTCTTTTTTTTTACATCTACATTTATAACCAATATTAAAATTATATTTTTTTTGTAGCTACTGGCTTATATGAAGAACACGTACTCTAAACATTCAACAAGTGAAGATAAAACCAACAGGTTGTTTTCATTTGAACTACTAAACTGGATAGAACAAAACAAATCAAATGCTACTGTAAGTGTAGCGCAAGTCTACTATAATTAAAACACAAAAATATTGTTCAAAAACTTGTGTACTATCTTTCTTCTAAACTAACATCAACAAAACAATTGTACTACATGTTTCATACATAGACAACTACTTCTTCTTCCTCTGGACTCTTGATTTTTCATTCAAAGCTGGTGCAACCTTTCTCCTTGTCAATCTGCCCATCACCTCACTTTCACTAATTGCCCCATTTTCCTACTTCTTTCTAGCATAGTCCCACAGTAGCGCTCCATAGCGTCTACGATGTTGGTCAATATCAGAAAGGTCTTCTGCGGTAATTGACAAGTCTCCAAGACCAACATACTCCGCAAAGGCAGCAAGAAAGACATCATAGTCGCTGCAAAAATAAAAAATTGTCAATATTTACCAAATGATTAGAAACAGAAATAGAATTAAATGTATAGAAAGAAAGAATAATTTTTTTACAGGTGATCCTTCTTTTTTCCGTGGAATCTCTCCAACGATCCACTGAATGTTAAGAGGGTCGGTAACAGCTTTCTCAATGTATGCCTTTGTATTCTTGAAATTGATATCTTTGCGCTTCCCATAAAAACCGGTGCACGACAAATACAAAGGGATAATAATAGAAAACTTGTCGACACAAGATTCAACAGTAGGGTGATTGCGTGAAGACACCATGGAATCATATGCATAAATTTGCCTGTCTGCAATGTCAAAAACAACCAACACCTAGTGGAATTTTTCTACAATGTTGATGGGCATGATGACATAGTCAACTTCATCCCATGCAACATTTGCAAGTAATTCATACCCCAATATATATTCTGCTACAACATCCTGGGGTTTAACAACAGAAAATTTCTTATCTTGAGGAGAACGTTGGTACTTTTCATAAATTTGTTCTATCCTTGTCTTGAACAAACAATCTGTTGTAGTAAACCTGGTCATGTTGTGGGGGGCATACTTGCCTCTTTTCCTCAAGTAATACATTATAACATCAATGTGCTGCAAACAAAAACAATTGGCATTATACAACAAGACAACTTCAGTTAATCTACACAAACTACACTATAACTACAAATACTTCAAACTGAAACAAAGAAACTACAACCATATCTACAATTATCTACAACTTATACTACAAAGTCATCCTTAAATAATCTACACACAACTACAATTTACCTATAATTACACTACAAACAGATAAATAATCTACACAAAACTACTATATACATAAAATTACAATACAAACAGAAAACACAGGATCTACAATCATGTCTACAACATATCTACAATTTAAACTACAAGTCATCTTCAAATATTATTCATAATCTATAACATAACTACAATTACACTACAAACTGAAAACAAAGCATATAGAATCATGTCTATAATATATCTACAAAGTATCTATAATATATCTACAAACTGGGTATACTGATTCTTACCGAGTCAGTGAGGCATTGTCCACGGTGTGCCAGGGAAAAGAACCACTCCTTCTTGTCAACCTTTTCCACTCCAAGGTCTAACCATGGCTTAATTTGGTTGTCCTTTATGGAATACGTAGCCTTCCTCCTATAAAAATAAATAGATATCAAAAAAAGTATTGCAGAATGAAGTGGATATGTAAAAGATGAATGTTGGAATCAAAGTTACAAATTGTGCATTCTAACCTCTTTGAACCTTTGTCGGTACCGTGGTATAACCACTTGTTGAACTGATCCAACACCTAGGGATCTACATCTTCACCAATAACAGTAGTAAATGGGTGTTTGAGGTGGAAAATTTGAGGTCCAACTGAGCTGCTACCACCAGAACTGTATAGAGGGAGAAATGGTGATCGGGCATGCTTTCCCGACTGCCTTTTTCTACCTGGATGCATAGGTGTTGCATCATCTTGTATAGGCTCGCCAAACTTAACCAACTGCGATAAGTTATCATGCAGCTCGAAATCATCCAGTGTAACCTCCTTCTTCTCACCTCCGGATTCTTCTGAATCACCTACATTCACATACTGTGCCTCTGCACCTGCATTGTCAACTTCGTCATTCACCTGTTCTGTTTGAGCTGCTATTGTCACTCCATGAATTGGAGACTGAGCATTCATATATTCCATCTCTGTAACACAATGTATATCTTACTTAATATAAAGGTTAAAATATTCAAACATAAAGAAAAATTATATGAATACCAATTCATATCTAAACTCTCTTCATCTGATGCACCTTCAAAATGTGTATATAAATCAATAGGTGTTGGAACATTTTCTTGACCAATTGCACCTTCAACATGTCCTGTTTTATCAATTAAAAATGTTGACTTATACTGGATAATAGGGGCTTGAAAGATTAAGGAGATATGTAGGTGTGTTATAATATCTATATTTATCTGTTAACAAACTACAATATGTTGTATTGAATTGTATATATTTTGTATATATAATGTAGAAATATTATAGATATTTTGTAGATATATTGTAGATATGTTGTAGATATTATGTAGCTAACTGTAGATAAAGTGTATAAATTTTGTAGATACCCGTTTTGCTGGTGCTGGCCTGCACTTGTTCCCCACTATTAAACTAAATTGCTGATTGTTCATGTCTTTTTGTTGGTCATTATTTTTTGTTGAACTACCAGCAAACTGAAAGGACCAAGCTGTTAGTTTGTATATATGTTTTAGAGGTGCCTTAAATTGTTTTGTTATATAAATAAAATTCAAATCTTACTTTTGCATTAGCTTGGTCATTTTGACTGTTTATCAACTGCAAAACAGTCTTGACAGACTCATTTATTAGCACTCAAAGGCTACTGAGCTCTTCAAAGACATATTTATTAAAATCTGTAAGATTTTGATCAACCTACATGTTACAAAAAAATACATTGTTAAAATACTTTCAAAAACAGGAGCAGTATCATGATAGTGCTAATATGATGTATACATATTACCTTCTCAATGCCTCTTTCTAATTTGATAATCTTTTTAAGAATAGACTCTTTATCCTCTTCTTCAATTGATTTTTTGGGTTCCAACGGAGGAGCATAAGCATTGGGAACCCCAGATTTTTGTTCAACCTCTTGAACTGTGTACTCAACTTTGTCAGGCAAAAACATGGCTGCAATCTCTTCAGGGGATTCACTTATGTTGGTGAACTGAATGAGAAAAAAAACCAATTAGTTTGATTAAGGCAGAACATGTAGAATAATGTAGATATTTTGTAGGTAAACTGTAGAATCATAAATGAATCCATTTTACCTTGATCCATTCAGGCTTGATCATTTTTTCTTCAAAGGCAGCCAACCAAATCTGACCCTTACTAGCTGACCAGCTAAGTATGCGAGAGATTGGATTAGCACTCCTCGTAGCTATGTCAGTGTTGACAGTAGAGCAACACTCATGCAACCATACTTGTATGGCTAGTGAAAATCCTCGTATGAGATAAAAATGTACGTACAGATTTAGCCTATGCCTAATAGATTCCATCAATTGTCTATAAGCCTTAATACCCCATGGGTATGTCTCGTACTGACCAGATTCCACCAAATAAAACCTAAAGTGATCTACAAACGCAAAATGATCTTTCTCTGAAGGACAAATGAAAAATTCTACGAGATAAAGAATACACAACTTCACAGCGTCCTCATCATTTACCCAGGTTCTGTTGGTTACTATCTGTTTGAGATATGACTTCTCCACTCTTAACTTGTTTGGAAAATAACTGCTCATTATCTTACTAACATAATTCGCAGTGTAACCAAATTCTGTAACCTGGGTATGACATCTAAGACCAGTTATTAGGGCAAACTCCCTCAGTCCAAAATTTAGTCTCTCACCCTTTAACTCGGTAAAAAAATATGAAGCATTGGATGAACTCAATTCATACTTCATAAGAAGATGAATGACCTGATTTTGCATGCATAAACTGGGAAAGGACAGTAAGTAGCCAAAACAAGTCTTCTTGAAAAGTTTCAAACCATTTGGAGACAGAAGCTCTTTAATCTGGTTAGGGATACTAGGGTCACATAATGTGTGGAATCTAAGCACCCGATAATCAACATTATGGGGTGCAAAAAAAATTCTATTCTGCACAAATAATAAATAATCTCACATTAATAAAGTGCCTAAAAAATACATTGATCTATAATTTTACAATATATCTACAAATATATCTACAACATAACTACAAAGAAACTACAAAATATCTATAATTTTACACATGCTATGCAAAAGGCAGCTACAAATATCTACAATTCTGCCGGAATAGTTAGTTGTGTCTTTAATACTACAAATAATCTACAAAATATCTACAAATAAACTACAAAATCTCTACAAATATAAAAACATATCAGTAAACTACAATTAATCTTCAAAATTAAGACAACTAATCTACAATTGTCTAAAACACATATTACGCAGATTTTAAAAACCTAAAACAAATTAAACTACTTGAGACGAAATTACTAAATTATTACCTTCACCAATGAAAGTTTCAGAACAGTTTTTGGGTTTTTTTTACAATTTTTCTTCTTTTTGTGAGTTTTTGAACTGGGAGACACCTTAGCTTTCTGTCCTGGTTTAAGAATAGGCCCATCTTTTACGAAATCGTCATCTACCAATAACTCTTTTCCTTTTCTTTTCACTTGTTTGACTGGCGTAGAAGATTCTCCAGCATCGACATCGTGTTTTTGTTTGGTTCTAGTTTCAGCCCTGATTTGTCTCGGAGAAAGGCTATGCGTGGTATCTACATTTGCATGTTCAGATTTCCCCTATTTTTTTGGTGATTTTGGTGATAAGACATCCAAATCAAAAGAGGGTATATCAGATTCTCTGGCTTTTTTAGGACTATATTTAGAAGGTTTACTCTTCTTTATTGTCGAAATTTTAGCTGAAGTAAACGTGGGTGAATCAACTTTGTTGAAGAAATGTCTTCAATTTTCTGTGAATGTAGACGAATAATTTTTGAACTGATATTTAATGGTGGGTAACAGAAGTTTCTGTAGTTTTAGAAGAGCGAAAATGGGTAAAAGGAACGTGTGTCAGAGTAAAACGTGGGTGAGGGTAAGGGTTTAGGAGAGAGAAACGTGGTAGGGATGGGATATACGGTACCTATAATTGAGGAGTTAAAAATGCGGCATTAATTATACTGTTAATACACATTATGGTATAGAATTGGTAATTAGATAAACTAAATGTAATTAAATCAAACCTTAAACATTGAGGGTAATAAGATTTCCTACATGGTATAGGAATGTAAAAATTCCAAAAAAAAATTGGGGTAAAATTTAAAATACTAAAAAAATAAAAATAAATTAAAGAAAAAACATCTTCTAAAATTGTTCCCCGCACCTACCCTTTTCTCTTTCTTCCCTTTTCAAAAAGTAGACACAACTTTACTCCAAACTTTTCCAACTTTTCTCTCAAACTCAATCTACAAAATCAAGAGCATTACATAGCTCCAAAAATCAACCTCATTCGCTCAAATTTGCTTTGATGTCGAGATTCAAATTAGCTCAAATTGGTATTTTTATGTTATTTAAATGTAGTCATTGATGTGGCTGTTGCACAGACCCATAAAATTAGTTGTTGTTATATTGAAATGGCTATATTTCCCTAGTTTGGGTTTTTGGAACGCATTTTGCCCAGATGTTTCAAACTTGCCAGTTGAATGTTTGAAACATCTTAAGATATTGTTAGATATTCGTGTTGTTATTTGAAATATCTCATTAAGATGTTTGAAGCTTCATATAAGATGTTTGAAGCATGTGTAAGGATGTTTAACAATCCATGATAAGTTTCACCAAAAGATACTTAATTATCATAGCGACGTATAGATAAAGAAGTTTGGAGAACTATAATATGAACTGCTAACTTGCTCTTTCAAACTCCACCTAACTAGCTAGAAACTTAAATTACTATATCTTGCTTAGCATTTTTAGATGGCAGAAAATTAATTGCCTCTTATGAACAATCTTGTATGACCAACTTCCAGGTAATTCAATGCATCACCTTTAGAGATGTTTGAAATATCTCAATAGTATGTTTCAAACATCTCAATAAGATGTTTCAAACATCTCTAATTTGTAATAAATATGTTAAAAATATTTTCTAATCGATAACACTTATTTTTATATAAATATAACAGGAAATTAGTAATTAATAGTGTTGAAATTAATAATTTGGTATTACATATATTACACTTACTATTTTTAAAATTATTAAAATAAATTCTATATTTGGATATACAAGTTTTATAATTAACTCAAAAAAATTAATCCTTGATTTCTAATAAATTCTCTTATTATTTAAATAATTAAAATATTTTTGGTGGCCCATTCTCCGAGTACCTCATGTATTAGAAAATCTCAATCTTTGATTACCAGCAATTTTTGAATATTCATGTCGATGGCCAATCTAAGTTCGAAGATGCAAGCCTCGTATTCTGTTATATTGTTGGTGTACCAGGTAATGTTGACCGGTTTCTTATACAAGGACAGCTCCGACGGCCACTCCTTTGAAGTTTGCGGCTCTGTAGAAAAACATCCTCCAACCATCATATGCTTCGGCAATGTCTTCCCCTATAAACGACACTTCCTCATCGGGAAAATACGTCTTCAATGATTCATATTCTTCGTCCTCAAGGTTCTTTGCCAGGTGATCGGCCAATGCTTGCCCCGTCATTGCCTTAAGAGTCACATAGATGATGTCGAACTCACTCAGTAGTATTTTCCATTTTGCTAGCTTGCCTATAGGCATATGTTTCTTAAAGATGTATTTTTGCGGGTCCATCCTATATATGAATTATGTTGTGTATGCGTAGAAGTAATGTCTCAATTTCTGGTCTATCCATGTCAGGGCGTAACAGGTACGTTCCAACAAAGAGTATCGAGCTTCATAAGGCGTGAACTTGTTACTCAGATAATATATTGCTTGCTCATTTCTTCTGGTCTAATCATATTGCCCCAAAACGCATCGGAAGGCTCCATCCAACATAGATAGGTACATCAGTAAAGGTCTCACGAGCTCTGGTGGGACCAGGCGGTTTGGACACGTACTCTTTGATTTTATCGAAAGCCTTTTGACACTCTTCAGTCCAACTCGTCCCAGCATCTTTCCTCAACATTTTGAAGATTGGCTCACATATTACCGCCGACTGTGAAATAAAGCGGCTGATATAATTAAAGTGGCCTAGAAAACTTACTACATCCTTCTTGTTCTTTGGTGGCGACAGGTCCTAAATGGATTTGATCTTTGACGGGTCCAACTCAATGTCGCGGCGACTGAAAATTAAACCTAGCAATTTCCCGGCAAGGACTCCGAAAGCACATTTTGCAGGATTCAACTTCATATTGTACTTTCGTAGTCGGTCGAAAAACATTCTCAGGTCTGGTATGTGATCTGAACTCTTCTTGGACTTGATGATGACATCATCAACGTACACATATATTTCCTTGTGTATCAAATTGTTGAAGAGAGTAGTCATGGACCTCGTGTTGGTTGCCCCGGCATTCTTCAAACCAAACGGTATCATCTTGTAGTAGTATATTCCGCATGTTGTGATGAAGGTTGTCTTTTCTGCATCCTCTTCCTCCATCCAAATCTGGTGGTTTTGTACGAAGCAATCCACGAAATATTAGAGTTCAGTATGTGTATGTTGGGTAGTGAGAATCATCCTTAGGACTCGCTTAGTTCAGATCTCGATTGTTAACGCACACCTAACTTTTCCATCCCTCTTTGGTACCGGCACAATGTTGATTATCCAGATTGGGTACTCAACCACCCGAAGGAACTTGGCTTTGATTTTCTTGTTAACCTCTTCTTTTATCTTCAAACTCATATCTGACTTGAATTTTTTGAGTTTCTGCTTTCCCGGTAGACACATAGGGTTGGTAAGTAGCTTGTCAGCAACTATGGATGTGCTCAATCATGTCATGTCATCATAGAACCATGAAAAAATATCCTCATATCCCCTTAAGAATATGATGTACTCTTCCTTCTCTGATGGTGATAGATGAATGTCAATGCGTGTTTCTTTGACTGTTCCAGAATCCCCCAAGTTAACTTGTAATGACCCGGCCGGTCGTTTTGCGTTATCGGACCCTGTTCCCCTAAATGAAACTTCCCATAGCGGCTTATTATGATTTATGACTTGCAGGGACTGGTGGTCTGGGATTCGGAGGTGTTTAGAGTGCTATAGGAACAATTGGTTCCTTAAGGTTGGCCTTTAAGGCCAAGTTTGATTTTGGTCAACAAGTTGGGTAAACGACCACGGAATTGAGTTTCGTCGGTTCCGGTAGCTTTGTGTGATGATTTTGGATCTAGGGGTATGTTCGGAATGAGTTTTGATGACTCGGGGGCATTTCGGCACCCAATATGGAAATAAGAAGTTCCTTAAGTTCCTATTTTGGTTTGGGACGTGTTTTTGTGTTATCGAGGTCCGAACGGAATTCTGAGACAGGGAATAGTTCCGTTATGTTAATTATGACTTGCCTGCAAAATTTGGTGTCATTCCGAGTTGTATAGGCTGGTTCGACGCATAGCATCACTATTTCCTTTCTTGATGAACCAATGACTGTGACACGCAATGAGACAATGCAACAAAAGGACAGTGATTCAGAAGAAGAGGATGTCATACCCGATTAAATTATCAGAGAAGGTAAGGGTTTTGAAAACAAGCCTAAGTCCAATCTGGATAAGATCGAGGTGATCAACCTGGGAGATTCAGAAACTGTCAAAGAAACTCGCATTAGCATTCATTTGTCAACATCAGAGAAAGTGGAATACACACAATTATTGAAAGAGTATGAAGACATATTTTCATGGTTGTACGATGACATGATTGGTCTAAGTACATCCATTGTGGCTCACAAGTTGCCCACCAATCCAATGTGCCCGCCGGTAAAGCAAAAGCTAAGAAAATTCAAGCCGAATATGAGTCTAAGAATCAAAGAGGAAGTGACCAAGCAAATCAACGCCAAGGTTCTCGGGGGTAGTTGAATATCCTATATGGTTAGCAAATATCGTGCCAGTGTCCAAGAAAGATGTAAAGGTCAGGGTTTGTGTCGACTACCGGGATCTCAACCGGGCCAGTCCGAAGGATGATTTCGCTCTCCCGGACATACACATCCTAATTGACAATTGTACCAAGCATGAGCTTCAATCGTTCGTGGATTGCTTTGTTGGTTACCATCAGATTTGGATGGATGAAGAAGACGCTGAGAAAACATCTTTCATTACGCCGTGGGGATTCTACTTTTATAAGATGATGCCATTCGGCCTAAAGAATGTTGGGGCCACCTATATGAGAGATATGACCACTATATTCCATGACATGATACACAAAGAAATTGAGGTGTATGTGGATGACGTCATCATCAATTCCAAAAGAGCCACCGACCATACAGAAGATTTGAGAAAGTTCTTCGATAGGCTACGAAAGTACAACTTGAAATTAAACCCCGCGAAGTGTTCGTTCGGGGTTCCTGCTGGGTTATTGCTTGGGTTCATTGTTAGCCGCCGAGAGATAGAATTGGATCCATCAAAGGTCAAAGCCATCTAAGAGTTACCACCCCTAAAGAACAAGTAAAATGTGATGAGTTTCCTGGGATGCCTTAACTACATCAGCCGATTCATAGCCCAGTCCATGATTATATGTGAACTAATCTTCAAGATGTTAAAGAAAGATGCTGCGGCCAAATTGACCGAGGATTGTCAGAAAGCTTTCGACAGAATCAAGGAATACTTATCTACACCACAAGTTTTGGTCCCGCCAGAGTCAGTTAGACCCTTGCTACTCTACCTTGCGGTATTAGATGAAGCTTTCGGCTGCGTTCTGGGGAAGCATGATGAGGCAGGAAGAAAGGAACATGCTATTTATTATCTGATTAAGAAGTTCACTCCATATGAGGCAGGGTATTCTCTACTGGAACGTAACTGCTGTGCTCTGACCTGGGTAGCCAAGAAGCTGAGGCATTACTTTTGTGCCTACACAACATATCTCATATCAAGGATGGATCCCTTGAATTATATCTTTCAGAAGCCCATGCCCACTGGCAAGCTGGCCAAATGGAAAATCCTGCTGAGTGAGTTCGACATTGTCTATGTGAGTCAGAAAGCAGTCTAGGGGCAAGCATTGTTAGATCATCTTGCCGAGAATCCTGTGGGAGGAGATTACGAACCCCTGAAAATGTATTTTCCCAATGAATAAGTATCATTCATAGGAGAAGACATTGCAGAATTGTATGACGATTGGAGAATGTTCTTCGACGTAGCAGCCATTTTCAAAGGAGTCGGCATTGGAGCTGTCCTGATAACGGAAACAGGTCAACATTACCAGGTATCTTCAAAATTCAGATTTCCCTGCACCAACAATATGGCAGAATATGAAACATGTATCTTAGGGCTCAATATGGTCGTTGATATGAATATCCATGACTTGTTAGTAATTGGTGAATCAGATCTGCTAATACACCAAGTATAAGGAGAATGGGATACGAAGAATTCCAAGAAACTGCTGTATCTACACCATGTTCAGGAATTGAGAAAGAGGTTTATGAAGACAGAAGATTGAACTACGCCTGACCTGATTCCTGTTTAAGAGGGGATATGTAGGCAGCCCTATGGGTCGGTCATAATTCAATAAAAATCTCATTTCCCCTACAATTAGAAACTAGGGTAGAATTTTGAGAAGGACCCTCAGAATTCCAAAGCAAGTTCATCCAATCGCAATATGTACAACGGTCAAAATCATCTACCATCTAACTAGTGCAGAATTTAGAGGAGGAGCCCCAAAATTCCGTAGCATCAGTGGTTGCAATGTCTTGAACCATGTCACAGTCGTCGGTTCATCTAAATTTCTCAAAAAATATTTTACTATGTCTTTATAAAATCATGCATGTTTTCAAAATATAGCTCTGTTTAGAGAACGCTACCCCGATGACATAAACAGGATCATCAAATCAAGTAGAACGAAGCAAGCAAAGCCAACGGGGATAAGAACCAACCTTCCCCATCTACAAAACTCATGATTTTTCTTTGGATGTAGGAACAAAGAACAAATAGGTTTCGAAGTCACAAACTTCAACACAGTCGCAAATGCTAAGTTTACTATCAGCACAAAATAATGAACATGCTCCATAGTCATAGTTCTTACAACAATCGCAATACCACAACCTATTACCAGCTAAGAAATCCTACGAGCATTCACTATTTGTTCCTTTGCATAAGGCTAAGCTCTGCCTTCATTTGGATGAGACTAAGCTTTGTCCCACATTTTGCATGAGGTTAAGCTCTACCTCTATTTGCATAAGGCTAATCATCTTCCTTGCATCTTCATAAGGCTAAGCTCTGCCTTCATTTGGATGAAACTAAGCTCTGTCTCCATCTTACACAAGGCTAATATATGCCTTTATTTGCATAAGGCTAATCTTCTACCTTCCATTTTCATAATGCTAATCCCCTGCTTTCCCTTGCATAAGGCTAATATCTGCCTTCCATTTTTTATAAGGCTAATCGCTGCCTTCCTATCTGCATGAGGCTATGCTCCTCCACCAATTTACTTTTTCACCGAGACTAAGCGCTGTCTCTCAAGCATTATCTACTTCGCTTCTCTTTCGGGCTAAGATCTGCCCTTCAATTTGCAAGACTAAGATCTCTCTTGTCAGCATTATATTATTGCATATCATGGGCTGAAATATCGTCAACCTGTCCAAAGGCGTCATAGTCTAATGGCATAATCCTCATAGCCGGAAGACACTATGTCATAGCCTGAGGAGCTCTCTCAATTTGCATATTATTATTCAAAGGAATCATAGTTTGGAGGAACCATCTGCATGGCTCGAGAACATTAGTTCATGGACTACGAATCTCTCATCAAGCCATTCATGGCGTACGACATTATGGTCTAAGGACGTCATCCCTAACCGTCCTAAGACAACTTTCATAGTCCAACAAGAACTTGCATCATGTTTAAATTTATGCATAGTATACACTTGTTTTGCTTTTGTTTGCAGGTAACTCGGCAAGCAACGGCTATCCCAGCAGGAGCAATCCTGCTCAAGTTCTCCCAACCGTATCAAACCCGATATCCCGCAAGTAGTTCATTCGCTCATCCCTAGATGTTGTGTCCACTCTTGTGATAACTTCATCGCTATACCTCGTCGAAGAATCCAGAACTACATGTGGCCTGATTCCTGTAAAACCAAAGATATGTAGGCAGCTCAGAAGCCGGAGCGTGGCCTAAACCTCTCTAACCATTTCGCTCGGTCAAAATTGGCCATCTATCTTTACTCGGCTACTATTTCATCCTTTTCGGGTAAAGAGGGGCATCTTTTGATACCCATTTTTTCTCAAAATATTTTTAAAATTGCATATGTAGCTTCAAAATCATGTATTAACAACGCTTGGTATTTTTCCACAATTTTTCTATATTTTGTCTAATTTATCTAGCATTTTATTTTCAGTAAATAATTACAAAATCGCATCACAAATTATTTCAAAGGCATTTCTTGATTTAATTCATTGTTTGTGGTCCTAATAAGATCAAATTATTTCATAATTAGCCAAATTGATATTTTTTGGATATAATTGCAATAGCTTTGCAATTATAGCCTAAGCATGTAATTTTATACTATTTTTTTACCAAAAATGAGCCTATTATATTCTTAAATATAAAATAATCATTTTTAAGTTATTTCCATGCATATGATTCATTTTTGTAATTAGTAATTAGTTTATAAAACTATTTAAACTATCTGGGTACTTAACATATAGCCCATACCTATTTAAATTTTAGTCTAAATTGAGTAATCACTCCCTATTAAACCAGACCCAAACCTGATTAAATCAAGCCCAAATACACCAAGCCCAAATCCATTAATCCCCCGACCCAATGTCTTGTTTAATCTTGACCGTTGATCAATTTTTGATCAACAGACCAGATCCTCCATTTCCATAATTAACCTAATAGTCTACCCCCAACCCCTCATTCTCTCATTTCTCCTCTCACACACTGCCGTCATCTCCTCTCTTCTTATCTCAAACTTTCTCTGCCCTGACCCTAATTCCCCCTCGCCGGTGCTCTCATGCCGTCGACTATGGGGGCTTACCACCATCCTCCATCCTTAATGCCTCTCATATTCCGGGATTCCTGCCTTCTTTGAGGTCCTTAAGGGACCAGTGGCCATTCCACTCACCCCTGGGCCTGTGCTCACCATTCTCAGGCCACCATGGCTCGATCGAGTAAGATCTTTCATTTTTCTGGCTAAACCTATGGGTTTCTAAGCCGGTCTCTCTATTTCTAAGTTATTTTCTAGAAAACCCTAACCTCTTCTATTGTACCTCTTACATCTATAACAAATCTGGGGTCTTTCTGAGCTATTTTCGTTTGTTGCATGAAAAAACCTTTCGATTTCTTAAAGCGTCGCTTTATTTTTTCCATTAGGGTTTCCGGAACTTTTCTTCAAAATATATTTCTGGTCTTTTAATTTTGTTCTCTGATGTTTAAAACGACCTTTTGTAAAAATTGCTTTTTAGTCATAACTTGTTATCATAAAACCTTAGTTTCAACACTTGTTATAATTCTGAATCCGTCTTTGGTAATATGTTCGTGTGCTTGTTTCTCATGAACACCTTGAGTTCTTATGATTTAACCCTATTATGTTCAGTAGGGTTTTTGATTCTTGCTTCTTCCACTTATATTATGTTTATTCTATTAATTCCTCTGATCAGTTCTATCTTCTCTAGTTGAAGCCCTGATTCTATGTGATTCTTACTTTACTATGTTTCTGATTTTACTTCTTCTTGCCTATTATGTGTTTATTCCGTTTGTTCATGGAAATTTTGTGTTCATTCTCCCTTTAATCAGTGTTGTTCCTATTTGAATCCCTAATTTTCTGTGATTACCACCTTTTACTGATTTCCTGTGATGATATCTTTTACTGATTTTCAACCTCTAAGTTATTTTCTCGCCTTATTTTATGGTTGAATATACTGTTAATTAATTCTTATGCTATTTCCTTAATTAGAACCTTATGTACCTAATCCTAATTACATGTTCTGTACTTGCACTGTTTGAATTGTTTCCTTATCTGTTATGCTCCAGTTACACATTCATTTCTTTCCTTATTTTTTACCTGTTCTTATCTTTTGAAGTTAACTCCCTTAATCAAGGGAGTGCTTGCACTAATTTTGCTCTAATTGGTTCTGAGTTCCATAATTTATAGCCTAATTGTGATTCTTACCTTATTCTACCTAGTTTCAAACTACTATATATATATATATATATACACGCTCACACAGAATCCACCAACACACACACAAACACATTTGGTTCAAAAACTATCTCTCACACTCAAAGCTTTCTGCTCTCTTTTTGTGTCACTTACTATTATTCTAAGTTAGCCGGTTGCAAGCCAAGGCTAACTATTGTGCTCTCCTGTCCCTTCACTTTTGTGTTTACTGTCTCTTTACTGGTATATCTGATTTTCAATTCAAGTCCTAAAACCAATATGTTTCTTTTACTGCTTCAGTTTATCATGTTCCTAATATGTTTCTAACTATTGTTTTGCTGATCAGCATGTAATTGACCTCCTTGCATCATTGCTTCATCTAGTATGCTAGTTATGTCTTAACTCTTTAGGGTTAACATGTTCTTATAAACCTGTAATCTGACTCAATGTGACTCAACTCTGTTTTGATGCTTGTGTACTGGTTGCCTAGTTCTGGTATGCACCTATTAAATTGTTACCCTAAGTTGTTTTGATGCTATGCTCAATCATGTTTAGTATGAAACCTATTCTATACTATCTCCCAATCCCATGAACCCCTAGAGCACTTCTGATTCTGTGACTTTGTTTTAATTAGCACTCTTGAATCTATGTCTTACTATTTGCACTAATTTCCAAGGACCCATGTCTGTTATGTGTTCACCATACATGCTCTACTTGTCCCCAATGCCCAGTTATCCCTGTGTTAAGGTTTGTTCTCTGAGTATTATTGATCTTGTTTGACTGACCTACTGTTTGTTTCAATTACACAACTGTTTTCAAAAACTGTTTTACTAAGCAATTCTCTTATTTTATAAAACTACTTCAACTGGGTTTCTTTTTTAAATACTGCTTTCCTGTTAAACCTTTTCAAAAAATATGTCAAGCACTCTCACTCTACTCTTAGGTTCTTAAGTTCTGCCCCTCCAGTGTATGACTACCTTGGGATTCCTGTGAGATCCCTCTGAACTCTGATGCACTAGGGCTGGCACTTCCACACTACACTCACTCATTTATGGTTGTGAAATCTTGGTGTGAGCACTGCCCGGGATCCCTTGAGGTCCTTAGGGAACTATGACACACCCGTATGTGAGAAAGGCTATGAAACATTTAGGCATTTGAGGTTCCGTAAAATCTGGGCCTTTTTTGAGGCTCCCTATAGTGTAACTTCTTATTTTTTTCTTTACCTAGTTATGTGATTCATTCAATATTGGTTTGTAATAATTTTTCTAAACGAATATTAGGGATGGATAGTGAAAAGGGGAGGGTAGCTATGCATGTTATCAATATCAACGGGTAGAAATCATGCCTTAGGTTTACATTTCTATGTGCGCATTAGAATCCATGTTTAGGACCAATTAGAATCCATGTTTAGGACCAATCCATTCTAAGCATGTCATGCATTAGATATCATGTTCTTAGATTTACTGTTTCAGCATCTCATTTGACATTATTTTCATCACTTAGAAATCCTACTTCTAGGCTAAATAACAACATTAACATGTAAACTGTTGATACTGTATATTCTGAAATCATGTTGTAACTTTCTGTGCATCTAGAAATCATGCTTTTTTAGGAATTTTGCATATAAATCATTCTGCATCTTATAATGTTCATACTAGATACCCTGTTTTAAGATCTCACTAAGTCACACCTAGCTAAACTAGTGATGCATGAAGAATGGACACAAGACAGTCTCACATATGATTATTCTGTGTTAGTAAAACTGGTAATAATCCATGTGTCTTTGCAACACTTAGAACAACATGCTTTGGTATAACAGCTTCCCAACATTTTCTTTAACAATTCTGGTCACTATTGTGCATTCCCCCCACACCTAGGAAAGCCTTAGGTAACCCACCTTTATAAAACTGGAAAACTGTTGCTTTTGTGATTACTGCTTAATGGTTAAAAGGCTTA
Organism: Nicotiana knightiana; assembly: GCA_005239525.1. NCBI lineage: Eukaryota > Viridiplantae > Streptophyta > Magnoliopsida > Solanales > Solanaceae > Nicotiana > Nicotiana knightiana. Next base: position 37,826 of record ML368392.1, on the reverse strand, counting down.
AAATCAGTAGGCAAACTGATTAAGGCCCCTGATTATGGGTTTACAAATAAAACTGCATATCTTCTGTGTTTTGATATTCACTTAGACATCATGTTTTAGGATCCTGTCTAATAATACTGCTCTTGTTTGTGTTTGAGTCGTGCTTTTTACGTGCATTATCTGTGGAGGTAAATCAGAACCTCTTAATTGATTTGCCTTCATCTGCTAAAGTCCTATTTGTTCTTAACTGTCGCCTATTATTTTCTTGTTTTAAACCTTAGGGGTATGTCTAACCTACCTATAGGTAGAGGTCCTAACCTCCTCCAAGACCATTAAGAAGGGACGGGTAATGGCACACATAGAGGTCGTTAAATAAACTCGCTTAAAAACCACTAAGGGGTGGGAAAGGGTAGACATGGATATGATGACTTGTGCGCTAATGCAACGTGTAACCCCTCATTGAGGAGTGATTACCGGTCCTTGCATGGATATGATCCTATAAGATAAACAAGCTAGGACCCCCTATCTTTTACACATGTGTGCTTAGATTGTAAATCTTTCAAAACCTTGTATATGTGTCTGGACTTTAAATCTTTTAAAACTTTAGCACATATGTGTGCTTAGACTGCGAATCTTCTCAAAAACCTTTATTTGTTTACCTATGTGCTTTTATTTCTTATGGGCTACTCTTTCATAATGTTTTTTTGGCCGGGAACCACAATTGTGCACTTCAAGGGGTGCCTAACACCTTCCACTTGAAGTAATTTCAATCCCTTACCCTATCTCTGGTTATCCAATTTGTGTTTGCAAATGACCCTTAGGAGGTGCCCTAACGCACCTTAATTCGTTGGGTGGTGACTCTTCAATTCCATACCCTTTTCCCAAAAGAAAACGAGTTTTCCCGATAATGTCGAATACCCTGATCGATCCGAAAGGTGAGGGAGAAGAGAGGGACTAAGGGGTGGGAAAGGGTAGACATGTATATGTTGACTTGTGCGCTAATGCAACGTGTAGTACCTCATTGAGGAGTGATTACCGGTCATAGCATGGATATGATCCTATAAGATAAACAACCTAGGACCCCCTATCTTTTACACATGTGTGCTTAGATTGTAAATCTTTCAAAACCTTGTATACGTGTCTGGACTTTAAATCTTTTAAAACTTTAGCACATATGTGTGCTTAGACTGCGAATCTTCTCAAAAACCTTTATTTGTTTACCTATGTGCTTTTATTACTTATGTGCTACTATTTCATAATGTTTGTTTGGCCGGGAACCACAGTTGTGCACTTCGAGGGGTGCCTAACACCCTCCACTTGAAGTAATTTCAAGCCCTTACCCTATCTCTGGTTATCCAATTTGTGTTTGCAAATGACCCTTAGGAGGTACCTAACGCACCTTAATTCGTTAGGTGGCTACTCCTCAATTCCTTACCCCTTTCCCAAAAGAAAATGAGTTTCCCCAATAATGTTGAATACCCTGACCGATCCGAAAGGTGAGGGAGAAGAGAGGGGGGCACGACAGCTCTAACCGCCTTCCTTGACGCAAATTAAGATCGTTCTGCTTGAACAGATGCTGCAAACTCCGGTGATCAGTGTAGATCTGACAAGGGACATCGTACAAATAGTGCCTCCACATCTTCAAGGCATGAACAATAGAATCTAACTCAAAGTCGTGGACATGATAGTTCTTCTCATGCACCTTCAGCTGTCTAGGCGCATAGGCAATCACCCTATGGTCCTGCATCAACACCACAGAGAGGCCACCTCGCGGCGCATCACAATGAACTGTATAAGACCCCGAACTTGAAGGCAATACCAATATTGGGGCTGTAGTCAAAGCTGTCTTGAGCTTTTGGAAGCTCTCCTCACACTCCTCTTTCCATCTGAATGGAGCGCCCTTCTGGATCAGCCTCTTCATAGGCGCTGCAATAGACGAAAATCCCTCAACAAATTGTCGGTAATAACCCGTCAAACCAAGAAAGCTCTGGATCTCTATAGCTAAGGACGGTCTGGGCCAACTCTGTACTGCTTCCACCTTCTTCGTATACACCTTGTTCCCCTCACTCGACACTATATGACCCAAGAATGCCACTGACTCCCTCAAGGTCTAAAGCACTGTCCTCAAGTGCTGCTCATGATCCTCCCGACACACCAGGATGTCGTTAATAAACACAATGATGAATGAATCAAGATAGGGCAGAAATACACAGTCCATCAAGTTCATAAATGGTGATGGGGTGTTGGACAGCCCAAATGATATCACAAGGAACTCGTAATGACCATACCGAGTCCTGAAAGCCGTATTCGGGATATCTGGCTCCCGAATCATCAACTGATGATAACCTGAACGTAAGTCAATCTTGGAGAATACTCTGGCACCGTGTAACTGATCAAATAGGTCATCAATATGAGGCAAAGTATACCGGTTCTTCACTGTGACTTTGTTCAACTGGCGATAATCAATGCACATACGCATAGAATTCTTCTTTTTCTTCACAAACAAGCCAGGAGCACCCCAAGGTGACACATTTGGCCGAATGAAGCCCTTATCCAGCAATTCATGTAACTGTTCCTTGAACTCCTTCAACTCAGAAAGGGACCATACGGTAAGGAGGAATAGAGATGGGCTGAGTGCTTGGCAACAAATAAATGCAAAAATAAATATCTCTGTCGGGCGGCATGCCCGGAAGATCAGCTAGAAACACATCTGGGAAATCCCTCACTACTGGTACTGAATCAACTGTAGGGTATCTCTACTGACATCTTTCACATAGGCTAGATACGCGTCACACCCCTTCTCAACCATTTGTCGAGCTTTAAGAATTGAAATAACTCTACTGGGAGTGTAATATAAGGCACTCCTCCACTCTAATAGCGGTAAACCAGGCATAGCCAGCGTTACGGTCTTGGCATGACAATTAAGAATAGCATAATGGGGAGACAACAAGTCCATGCCTATGATAACATCAAAATCTACCATGCTGAGCAATAATAAATTTGCTCTGGTCTCAAAACCACTAAGAGTAGACACGCAAACATGGGAACTCAAAGAATCCCGAGATATGCCCAAATGCAAGGCAAAATAAGAGGACACATAGGAATAAGTGGATCCTGGATCGAATAGAACCAATGCATCTCTATGACAGACCAGAACAATACTTGTCATGACAGAATCAGAAGCAACAACCTCTGTACGAGCAGGAAGGGCATAGTAACTGGCTTGGCCTCCCCCTCTAGGGCGACCTCCACCTCGAGTTGGCTGAGCAGGTGGGGTGGTAGCTGGTGCCGTAATCATGGCATGAGAACCCTGTGGAGCACATTGTGGCTGAGAAGTCTGTGTAGGTGCACCGTCCTATGTCTGGGGAAATCCCTCATCATATGATGAGTGTCGCCACAATCAAAACAAGCTCCAAGAGGACGTGGCAGCTATGACTGGCTCGGGCCAGGTCTGCTGGACTGACAGCTGATAGCACCCCATGTAGGAGGCACACTAGTTACTGAAGGTTCATAATAAGGCTCTTTAGGTCTAGGAGGAGCTAGAATACCACTGGCGGCTGGAAGATCTGAATGAACGGGGCAACTCACATAACCCTACCATGACGAACTGCAGTTGGGGCATGGGCACTAGAATAATGGCCCGACTCTCGAGACCTCTTGGCCTCTCTCTCCTCCCTATCCCCAGCAAGCATGCCCTCCACTATCCTAGTAACACACACCACCTGCTGATACACGATATCCATCTCTAACTCCCAACCATTCTAGTCTTGATGCTGGGAATGAGTCCCTCAATAAATCGACGGACCCTCTCTCGAACTATGGAAACCAAGGCCAGTGCATGGCTAGCCAAGTCACTGAAACAGACTATATACTCTGATCAACCTGAACCCGCTACTTTGGGGTGCGGGCGGTGGGAGTCTGTGCTTCTCCCCAGGCCTGAGATGTGGCTGCAGCAAGGGGTATCAATCCTGCCTGAGCTAGAGTGTTGTACATGCTCATGAATTGTGCAAAGTCTCATGAACTAGAGCTACTGGTGGCTCCTCTATAGCAGCTCGCTCGGGTGCACTGCCTGCACCACGTGGGCGTCCTTGGCCTCTACCCCGGCCCCGACCTCTGGTGGCTCTAGCAGCGGGTGCGGGTGCCTGGTCATCTCCATTAGCACGTGTCCTCTCCATCTTTGAGAGAATAGAAGACATAATTTTAGAATTTCGAAGTCAATAATCTCGCACGACAAGGAATCAAATGAAGTGGAACTTTCCTAACAGTTTCATAGCCTCTCGAAGATAAGTACAAATGTCTCTTTATTGATCCGCTAGACTCTAATAAACCGGCTTGTGACTTGTGACTCCTATGAATCTATAGCTATGATACCAACTTGTCACGACCCAATTTATCCCTCTGTAAGTTGTCGTGACGGAACCTAGTCTCTACGACTAGGTAAGCCTAACACTTTGCAGAAATGAGATAAAAACTTGAACATAAACCACTAACTGTAACAAATATCTAATAAGCAACTGAATGACACTTAGTATATACAATTATAACCTTTGAAATGTACCCAACCATTCCCAATACCCGGAAACCCTCAAGTCACAAGCTACTAAAAAGTCTTAACTATTATATACATCGTTTCCATAGAAAGAGGAAAAATGAACATAGGGGATAGAGCGGGACTCCGAGGATCTGCTGGCGCGGGCGGGTGTACCTTGAAGTCTCCAATAAGCAGCAACGACTGAAACTAGTGATGAGGCTGGTATGATGAACTTGGATTTGCACATGAAAAAACATGTGCATGAAAGGGCATCAGTACACCACAACGGTACCCAGTATATGCCAAGCCTAACCCCGATCGAGTAGTGACGATAACAGGCCAGGGCCCTACACGTATAAATACAATGAAATAAGTTAGAGTGAATTATCACAGTAGAAGTAAATACGGAAATCTAAGAGGAATAGAATCAATGAAAGACAACAGCTCAGAACACAGTTATAATAATAAGGGATCTCCCGAGATACCGTCTCATAGTTCCAAACGTAAATGTGTAGGGGGACCTCCCGAAATACCATTCCATAGTCCCAAAGTAAATATGCAGAACAGGGGGATCTACCGGAATACCGTTTTGTAGTCCCAAAGTAAATATGCAATACAGGGGGATCTCCCGGAATACCGTTCCGTTGTCCCAAAGTAAATATGTATCTCAACCAATAGAATTAATAGTTACAACAAGAACCCTACAGTTTAGACTAAGTTCAAGTCATGAAATCAGGTAATTTCACTAAACATGTTGCACATAGTTCAAATAGGCAGTTAAAACACGTAGGCATGCTATTCTAACTAAACATGATAGTTACATATGCTAGTATAGTTCAAATAAAGGGAAATGTGTTATGACTTAGTGAAAAATGGGGTTTTACAAGAAATAGCCCATGTATGTACTCGTCACCTCATGTACACGGCGCTCACATATCAAACAATACTAAATCCTAAGGGGAGTTCCCCCACGCAAGGTTAGGCAAGCCACTTACCTCGAACCAAGCTCAGTCAATCAGTCACAATGCCTTTCCCAAAAAAATCTATCTCCGAGTGGCCCAAATTTAGCCAAATCAATTACATAATGTAAATATAGCTACAAGGAACTAATCTAGCTAATGAAATCAAAGCTAAATAAAGAAATTAGAAAAATGCCCAAAAAGCCTCCCCGAGCCCAGATCTCGAAATCGGGTAAAAGTCACAAAATATGAACACTCATTCACTCACGAGTCCAACCATACCAAAATCAGTCAATTCCGATCACAACTCGACCTTCAAATCCTCAATTTGTGGTTTATGAAGTTTCTACAATTTTTTTCAAAATTTCCATCTCAAAGTACTAATTAAATGATAAAATTTGTGATATATTCATATATTAACCAATTCCGAGTTAAAATCACTTACCTCGATGAGTTTCTTGAAAAACCCACGAAACATATTCTCAAATCGAGCTCCCAAGGTCCAAAAATGAACTAATAATCTAAGCCTCGGTTATATAGTACATTCTCTGAACTCACCATGTGCGGTCCACACAATTACAATTGTGGCCGCACATCCCAACTCCTACGGTCACACAAAAATTGTGCGGCTGCACTCTGTTGGTGACTGCACTGGCATGTTTTAGTATGTTGGCCGCTTTCTCTACAGAGGTCCAAATGATGAGTTCTTTACCTTCCCGGAAACTAGACACGAAGGGATAAAACTTCCGTTTTTCAGTCATCTCACCCTCATAGATCAAAAGATATAAATTTCCAAAATCGGACCAGCGAATCTGAGAGTTCCTGAATGCAGCCGCACACAAAATTGTGCGGTCCGTACAATTCCCCTGAGTTCCTCACTTCCCTTATGCCTCACCACTCCGAAAATGTGTTGTCCGCACTTCCAAAGACCCCCAAAACAATATTAGGGTGTCTAAAAGCCCGTACTCGCTCAAAACTCACCCCGAAACTCACCCGAGGCCCTCAGGACCTCAACCAAACATACCAACCAATCTTAAAACACCGTAAGAACTTAGTTGAGCCCTCAATTCACATCAAACAACACTAAAATCACGAATCATCCTCGACAACCAATGCCGAAAACAACCAAACCACATCTGATTGGCCTCAAGTTTTTTCACACAAGTCAAAGTCAAATTGAAATCCGACCCCGATATAAAAAATTCCACTACAGGTCCAAAACTCCAAAAATTCGACTTTCGCCATTTCAAGCCTAATTGAGCTACGAACCTCCAAAACACAATCCGGACATGCCCCTAAGCCTAAAATCACCCAACGCAGCTAACGGAATCGACGGAATTCCATTTCGGAGCCGTATTCACAATGTTCTAACTACGTTAATTCTAAGACTTAAGCTCCCATTTAGGGAGTAAGTGTCTCAAAACACTCCAAAAACCAAAACAAAACCTCCCCGCAAGTCACAATAGTAGAAAATAGATATGTAGAAAGTATTTAATAGGGAATCGGGGCTATTACTCTAAAAATGATCGGCCAGATCGTTACAGAACCAATGAGTTCGTTCTACGTCACCCCTTTTAACACTCATAAAACAAACACACATGCATCTGAACCGTTGATTCATCCGATCAACGACTCACATTTAATCTCTGATTTTCCTTTGATTTTTAATCACCCGCCCAAAGATAAAATCTTCGTCATCCAAATTCATTGATCTAACGGCCCCCAACTTCCCACTTAAACCAATTCTAAAAAATTAAATCACCATATAATTAGAGTCGTTGATCCACATATCCAACGGCTCCCGTTCCGTCTCTCACCTTTAAGCCTTAGAAACAACCCTAACCTAGCCAAAAACCCTAATCATTTGTCACATGCCCTTCCGCCCTTCATTCGTCTTCTTTTCTCTTTTCTCTTGTCTGCCTTAGCTCCATGAATCAATAAACCTTGCAGAAATTAGTGAAAGGTCATGAAATTAACCTCAAAACATCTTATTTGTCTCCCATATCCACAATTATCACTGAATATTTGCATGTTTCATCATTAAAATTTAAATCTCCCAAATCTAAACCCTAATCCTAGAGATGAAACCTCAAATCACCAGTGACCGTTCAAATCCATGGCATGCATGGTTTTTCATTTTGTTCTTGTACTCCTGATCTCATCATCCTTTCCATTTTCACCGTTCAATTTTAAAAGGTGAAACTTGAACTTACTAGATTTCTTCTTTCATCCTTCCAAATCGAAGAAAGCATGAGACATTTGCTGGCTTCATCATGGATATTCGACACCCAGAAGTCAAATGTAATGACCTATGGGTATTAGGGCTTTGACTGATGACCTCCTATGCTTCAACATTCAGCCTCTCAGATCTCTCACACTCAGGTAAAATCGACATTGATTTCCCCTCTATTCTTTCTTATTTTACCCGACTATGCTCACATCATCAATTCATCATCACCCTCCAATATATTAGTTTGAAATCTGAAACTCTAAGGCCTTAAATGGAACTATAAATAGGGTCTTTAATGTTCTCATCTACACAAAACCTAACATGAATAAACATACACACATACAATCATGAACACACTAAGCATACAAAGACAGTAAAAAAATCAGGGTTTCTGGTCATAGCTCTCTTATTGTTTTCCCTCTTTTTTTTGAGTTCTTTTTCTGGTTTAAGCTTGAGGATTCTGGGATTTTGAATAACAAAGAGAGCCTGTTTGGTCTGCTGCCCTGAAAAAGGCCAGCATCTTTCTCTCCCCTTTTTCTTTTATTCATCTCATTGAATGGTTTAGATATGTCGAGTTAAGTTATGTAGATTATAATTATTCTGTATGTGTTTGACATGTTTGATATTTATGCTTTGTTAGTTTGACAACCTTTTACGGTCAGTGTGTTTTGTTACGATTCTCTAAAGTGATAATGGATTAAGTCATTGATAATTGTTGATCTTTGTTCAACGTTTTCCTACAGTTTCCATACCTAAATTGTTATATATTTCTATTAAATATGAACTTCATGGTTTTCATTGACTTGCAGTAAGCTCATCTTTGTCTTATTGCACCTTTGTAATCTTTTGAGTTTTGGAAGTTGAGTTCATAACATAATAGTTATGACTAAAATAAAACTTGAACTTATTCAAGACTTAGATCCCTGCTTCTTTAACCCTGAGCCTGAACTTAAATTGTTTTCTCTACTTGTGTTTGATTAATTTTTTTCAGTTATAGTCTTTAATTTGTTTATATATTATCATTGCTAAACTAGTCATGTTCATGTTATGCCTTCACTAATGATATTGTTGAGATCTCCACTTCTGCATATTATTCCCTGCATCCTATTTTCTTTATGACTGAATTCAATATTTGGTAATCTTAACTAATATACGCCTTAAAGTTCAGTAAGTCCATATCACTTAATTAAGTTGAAATAATCCAAGTTTTTAGATGTTCTTATAGGTTATCTACTAACACTGAAGGTAATTTCTAGGTTTTCATTATAACCTTCTCATGATCATACCCAACTGTTGTATGCATTTATAGGAAAATATCTTGTTTACATCATACTATCTTCTCATGAACCTTTTGTTTTATATATTGTGTTAAGGTTAAAGCTATCTTCCCCTTAGTGGGAGTCATGAGCTTGTTTGAATAAAATCAGTTGATAACTGCTACATAACTAAGTTTGTTTGTCACATGATCAATTGAGATCCTCATATATGTGTATAATTCAAAACTGGTACAATACATCACTATCCTTAATCTCTTTGAGCCACTATTGATTCTGCAAAGTTTGCATGAATCTATCATTAACTTATCTTCCATGAAGGTAGGATATAGACATGTTGTTATAATCAAGTGACTCCTTAGGAGTTAAAGCATGATCACTTCATACCTATATACTGATCTAGACTAATGTTTGAATGGAAGTTGTTTGATACAATGCTTCCATTTCCTTTCTTCATTTGCATGTTCAATTTTGTTCTGTAATGTGTAAAGTTACTTTACTTGCATGAGATCACTAACTCAATCATTTTTTTAATGAATACTTGACTGGATGTTGTTAGCCTCTTTGCTTAACTCTGTAAAACCGTGTTCTGTCTTGAGTTATGCTCATTCCTTCTCTTTATTGTTAACCTAAAGTTGAACTTTGTATACGGTCAAAATCAAGTATGCCCAATTTTATGGGCTCGAGGAGTCATTTCGAGCCCGAGATCAGAATTGACCATGCTTGAGCCCGATGGACCGAGCTCGAGCCTGATGACGGAGTACAAGGCTCGAAGATCGGAGTACACGATGAATAGCGAGGTTCGATATGACCAACCCTGAGATAATGTCGTTATGGATTTTTACCAGAAAGAGCAAGATTCCAACAATGGCCCAAATATGAAGGCGTAAATTTCAGAACGAATATGTACGAATTCATACTAGGTGGTTAGAAAGATGTACAATTAGATTCCTTACTAAAAATGGAAATGTACCTTATTTAGGACTCCCCTATTATATAAATGGGAGCTCATTCATTTGTAAAGAATCAATCATTGGAAAAGGAATATACACTCTTACTTTCTTGCTCATCGCTCATTAGAATTGTCTCTTAACTTTATTATTCTTACTTTGCTATTCTAATTAGCTTACCTCGAGGCCACATAGCTCGAGGTCGAGACTTGCTCACACAGTGGTTTGATTTAGCCTACCTCTTTGGTCTATACATTAAATCTCTTGTTTATTAATTAGCATTGGACTAAATCACTTATCTTTTTTTCTTTTTTGTTCCGCTGCCGGGGTAATCACGTATATTTAAGACCTCGGTATAAATTTAATTGTTACTAAGATTTTAGGGTAAATAGTTTGGTGCCCACCGTGGGGCCTACAGATAATAGTGATTGTTTTAGTGCTGGATTTTGATAACACACGTTATTTTCACACTTGTTCTTGTCAAGAATTTTTTGTTTTAAGGTAAAAACATGTCAAATTCACAAAAATGCACCCGTACACGGCAATGATAGTCTTGGATTTTATGGAGAAAATGATAATGTAGCTGCTCCGGGAGCTGGCGTACCACCTCTTAACCTTGGGGAAATGTCGATCGTAGAACCGAACGATGTTAGTTCACATATTTCTTTGAACATGGACTTAGGGGTAGATCTCGTAGGAAGTATACGCGGGGAAGTCCAACCTGCTGGTAAAGGAACATAGGGTGTAGGAGACGGGGGAGTAAGCTTCCCGGTAATCTTCAAAATGATACATGATCATCAGGTTGCTATCGCTCAGCTACAAAGTCAACATAAAACTCCGAGCATGGTTGAACCAGAAGTCACTCGCCATACTGAGCCGCTGCCAGAAAGGTCAAATGGTAATGGATCGGGGACGAACTCTATAATCATGGAAATGCTCGAAGAACTCACCAAAAGAATCAAGTCGGGATAAAAGAGGATCGATGATAATGACAAAAAGGTGGAGACATTCAACTCTCAAGTCGATCAGATACCAGGGCACCCCCGATCTTAAAGGATTTTGTTTTGAAAAAATTTATGCAGAAGCCTTTTCCCCCGAGCGCGGCCCCGAAGCCCATTCCAAAGAAGTTCCACATACCGAAATTACCGATGTACAATGGAACCACTGATCCTAATGAACATAACACTACGTACACGTGTGGTATAAAGGGAAATGGCTTGGAAGACGATTAGATCGAGTCCGTCTTGATGAAAAGTTTGGGGGAACTCTATCAAATGGAGCAATGATTTGGTATCACAAATTGCCACCGAAATCCATTGATTCATTTGTGATGTTAGCAGATTCTTTTGTAAAAGCACACGCCGGATCCATAAAAGTCGCAACGAGGAAATCAGACCTTTTCAAGATTAAACAATGGGATAACGAAATTTTGAGGGAGTTCGTGTCCCGATTTGAGATGGAGCGGATGGAGTTAAAACCGGTATCATATGATTGGGCCGTTCAAGTTTTCACCCAAGGGTTAAATTACTAGGAGCTCGATAGCATCTCGACAGTTAAAGAAAAATCCGATTAAGTATCGAGTTGTAACTTGGGATGACGTGCACAATCGATATCAATCAAAGATCAAGGCCGAGGAAGACCAGTTAGGAGCCCCCTCGGGTTCACTTTATGAAAAAAAGTTAGCAGTGAAAGCCCCGAGGGATACCAACATGGAAACAAGATTAAACAGAGAACGGTATCATCCATATGTTGCAGATCGAAGAAACAACAGTTCGGGATGCAATCCTCCCCGGAATGGTCAAAGAAATGATTGAGGGAAAAATCCCCGGGGATTTATGAGTAAGAATGGTTTTGACAAACATACTAATCCAGCAGAAGCGCCTTAGGTATCGGAGTATAATTTCAGTGTCGATGCATCGGGAATTGTATCGGGCATCGGGAGAATCAAAGACACCAGGTGGCCTAGACCTATACAAATAGATCCTTCTAAGAGAAACCCAAACTTGATGTGTAAATATCATGGTACACATAGCCATCAGACCGAAGACTGCAGATAATTGAGGGAAAAGGTAGCTCGATTATTCAACGAGGGTCATCTTCGAGAGTTTCTCAATGATCGGGCTAAGAATCACTTTAGGGAAAGAGACGCCAACAGAAAACACGAGCAAAAAGAACCTCAGCATTTTATCCACATGATCGTCGGCGGGGTCGACATCCCACAGGCACATGTCATCAAACAGACCAAAGTATCAATTATAATGGAAAAACGGACCCGAGACTACCTGTCCGAGGGCACCCTTACATTCAACGACGCGGATACAGAAGGAAATGTTTGCCATTGATGAGTTCACGCCGACGCCAGCACTATCGACCTCAGCAAAATCGAACATCAAAGAGAAGCAGATGGCTAAATAGCAATCACCGTCCCCAGCCTCGATCGAGTCATAGGAACAGGTAATCAAGGAAGAAAACGAGGATTTCCTTACCACTCGAGCTTTCGTCATTCCCAAGGAATCAGATGCAACCAAGTCAATAGTCGAGGAGCTGGAACATGTGATATTGATCGAGCATCTACCCGAATGAAAGGTATACTTGGGAATAGGATTAACCCCCGAAGTTAGGAAAAAAATTATTTAATTCCTTTTCAATAACATATATTTTTTTTCTTTGTCCCATTTAGACATGAAAGGGATCCTACCGGAGATAACAACATATCGGCTAAGTCTTGACCCCAGGTTTAAACAAATGAAGCAAAAGAAAAGGTCCAGTCCGAGGTAAAGCATGCATTCATAAAGAACGAGGTACTAAACTTCTAAAAATAGGGTCCATTAGGGAAGTAAAATACCCCCAATGGTTAGCTGACGTGATCGCAGTCCCTTAAAAAGGAAACAAACTTAGAATGTGCGCAGATTACAATGATTCGAATAAGCCATTCCCTAAGACTCTTTTCCCCTGCCTAACATCGATCGTATGATCAATGCCACCGCCTTCCATGAGATCCTTACCTTTCTCGATGCCTATTTCGGGTAAAATCAAATTCAATGTAATCCCCTTCGAGTTGAAAAATGCAGGAGCTACATACCAACGCCTAGTTAACAAAATGTTCGAGCAACAAATAGGTAAATCAATGAAAGTTTACATTTGACGTAATATTAGTTAAGTCCCTGCGCGGAGGACCATTTTACTCATTTGCAGGCAACGTGCGAGATTTTGAGAAAATACAACATGAAACTCAACCCCGATAAATGTGCTTTCGGAGTTAGCTCGGGCAAGTTCCTACATTTCATGGTGTCAAATAGGGGGATCGAAATCAACCCCGAAAAAATTAAAGCCATTGAAGACATTATTATCATGGAAGTGTAAAAGTCGTACAATGGGTAACTGGACGGATGGCTTCTTTGGGCCGATTCATCTCGAGGTTGTAAGATCGGATTCACAAGTTCTTCTCTTTACTCAAAAAAAAAAATGATTCCGCGTCCCCGAAATACCAACAAGCGTTTGAGGAATTAAAGCAATACTTGGCGATCCCGCCTCCGCTCCACACCCTGAAGGCAGACGAGAAGCTATACTTATACTTGGTTGTGTCCGAAGTAGCGGTAAGTGGCGTACTAGTTCGAGAAGAGCAAGGCACACAATTTCCTGTTTATTATGTAAGTCGAACCTTAGGATATGCTGAGACTAGGTATCCACACTTAGAGAAGTTAGAACTTGCATTAAGCGCATCTAGAAAATTGAATCCATATTTTCAATGTATGGGTTGTTTGGCATTTACTCCAGCGGATGAGATTCACATTGAATTCTTCAGCAATTATTCAGGCTGAGGATTTAAATTCATCGCAGTAGGAAGTATGGGTAGTTTGGCACTTACTCCAGCGGATGAGATGCATTTGGCTAGGAATGTTTTCGCCTTGGTTTATAGATTTGTGATATTGAATATCTCTGAGCATACTAGAGTTCTTGCTAGTGTGGTTGTGCGGTCATCCTTGTTTAAGTGAATCAGAGCTCGTCAGTGTGATGATCTTCTTTTGCTTGTCCTTAGGGACAAAGTGTTTCAAGGTGGTGTTAGGGAGTTGCTCCATAGTAATGACTGTGTATTGCAACTTCAGAGTCGAATTTGTGTTTCTAATATTAATGGTTTGAGGGAGTCTATCCTTGAGGGAGCTCATAGTATGCACTGTTCTATTCAGTCGAGTGCTACAGAGATATTCCATGGTTTAAAGCATCATCATGGGTATGGAAGGATGAAGACGGACGTTATTAGACATGTCTCATGGTGTTTGATGTAAGTAGGTCAAGAATGAGCATCAAGGATCGAGTGGTTTACTTCATAACATGGCTATACCTGAGTGGAAGTGGGAGCATATCATTATGGGTTTTGTGATAGGGTTTCCACGGATCTCGAGGAAGTTTGATTCTATTTGGGACATTGTGGACAAATGACTAAGTCTGTGCATTTCATTTTGGTGATCACTTCTTACACTTTAAGAGTTTGAATTTTACTATAAGGGTTTGCTTGAGCTACTAAAGGAATTTAAATGATTGATTATCATCTTGGTGTGCAATGCATTCTTGAGTTTTGGGTGTGCTGGTGGATCTTACAGTTGTTCATCGGCGAATGAAACAAATTCTTACAGCATGTGGATGAGTTTGGACTCGAGATATTGAATAATTAAATAGTGGTTGTATCCATGGCAAGGTCATAGGGAGATTTTAATATGAGGTTCCATAGGTGGGCTATCTATTGTGAGAAGATTGCAGGTTGTATGATTTCTTATGATGTTCTTATGACGAGTCTTGTCATTTATCCTGTGGGATGTACATGTGGGCTATCAACAGTATTTTCCACATCTGCAGACCATTTTTCGCACCTGTGGGGTCGTAGATGCAAACCCAACTTCGCATAAGCGAAGCACCATCCCCAACTTTCTTCTCTGACAATAAAATGGGCATAACTCCCTCATATGATGTCCAAATTCGACGATAATTTTTATGGCTCCGTAATTATGATACGGATTTACTGCTTCAATCAAAACAGAATTTGGAGCTTATTTGCTTAATATAGTACTATTTATTCTTGAAGATACGACGTTAGAACATAAAAAACGAGCGCAACACAACCCATACCTATCTGAGCCTATGAACTTTCCAACCTTCAAATTGCCAACTTCCGCCAAATAGTGCTGAAACCTTCTAGAAATGTCCAAATGCAAATTTGGGCATACGCCCAAGTCTAGAATCACCACATGGACCTAACAGAACCATTAAAACTCCAATTCGGGATCAAATGCATAGAAATAAAAGTTGGTCAACTCTTCCAACTTAAAGCTTCCTATTTAAGAATCATTCTTCCAAATCATTTCCGAAAAACTTGAAGACCAAAACCAATAATACACACAAGTCATAGTACATCATATGAAGCTACTCATGATCTCAAACTATCGAACTGAGTGCAATTTCTTAAAACGATCGGGTGGATCATTACATTATCCCCCACTTTAACATACGTTCGTTCTCGGACATACCAATAGCCATTCCAAAGCCATTGAATCACCGTATGAACCCACCATGCATATACACATGGGTGATCCCGCAACACCCCGAACCATATAATCATGACGTCAAAACCTAGCTAAAGATCCTTACCACAACCTTAGCCCATAAACCCCATAATCATATCTCCAATATCCGTAATCCATTAAAAGACCAGATAGAATCTTCTCGTCACGTCTAAGCCATATGAACACATCCCGTAATCACATCTTACACATCATATAACCATCCAACCACTCACCGAGCCATAAATCCCACTCCTAGGGATACTAGCGGAAATATAAGTACTGAAACCACCCAGCTCAAGTTGCAACCAAAACCCGACCTCAAACCCTCTAGGATGGTCCCAACTAAAAAGTAAATAAAACATATCTCGGACCTCATCCATGGAATCATAAATAGTCAATGCACAGCTGATACCGAGCGTTCACATAACATACGAGCGAGTCAAAAAAATTCAAAAATACACATTTCAAGCAGAATCAATGTTGCACGATAAGGAAATAAAGATGTGAATTTTAACATAAATGCCATGTAGCCTCTCGAAGATAGGTATGGACGTCATCATACGGATTCACAAGACTCTACTAGACACTTGCTCATGACTTCTAGAACCTATGAACCTAGGGCTCTGATACCAACTTGTCATGACCCAAAAGGCTAAGTAAGCCAAATAATAGACAATGCATCTGTAATGATAAATAATTGGAGAAAATGATTAAAATGACTGAACTTCTATAGGAAATTCCCAAGGATGGGTAGTACAAGTCATGAGCCACTATAACAAAATGGGCTTTAGCGGCAATACAAAACAACATTAGCAGCAATAAAAATAGCAGCTGTATCATTTATCGGCAATTAGTGTTTTGCTACAAAAGTCGGGGTCACCAAAGCCTTTAGCGGCTTTTCTCACAAAAGCTGGTAAAGGATATGGTTCATTGCCGCTAAAAATTATTGCCTTTAATGGAAATTGTTTGCGACAATTATAATGGCTATTAAATCCAATCCACAACGGTTAATTATACTTCTTTAGCATCCATTTTTATAGCCGCTAAATTCGAAATAATTGTCTCGAAAAGTTTGCATCTTTAACAATAATTATTTGGTGTCAATTGATTGGTCGTAGGATCCCTTCTGAAAACATCTTAGTTTGCCCTTTTAGCGTCCATTTCAATATCCTTAACGGCAGTTGATGTCACGATCCAATTCCCCCCCCGTTGGGTATCGTGATGGCACCTAGTCTTAGGGAATAGGTAATCCTAAAATTTACTGAATCTCAACAACATTAAAGAAAGTCTAACAGTCTCGATATAGAAATCTTTACAAAATTTACAATCTCCCAAAACCGGTAGTACAAGTCATAAGCTCTACAGAGGTTGCTGCAACTTCTAAATACAATTGTTTGGAAATGAGTAAAAATAGTTTGAATACAAAATAAGAAGGTGACTTCGAAGCCTGCGAGTGTAGCAGCAGGGTTACCTTGAGTCTCCTCGGAAAGAATTCGTACGGCTGCTAACGATCAATACCTGCATCTGTACAAAAATGTACAAAAGTGTACTATGAGCACACCACAGCGCTGCCCAGTAAGTGTCAACACTAACCTCGGTGATGTAGTGACGAGTACTAGTCAAGACATCACATGGCTAATAAACTGAACAAGCATAAATATAGGAATAAAGGAACATGATATCTATCTAAAGACTCCGCGATATGGCCTTTGCAATAAGGAAGGAAAAATAGCAAGTAATAGCAGAACACCATAATAAGTGCACAGAAGAGTGAACGGAACACAACCCAAATCCGAAATCACAAATACAGTAAAGACAAGTAGTAACTCAGCAACTACGATAGTTTTTACATCGGGTCTTAGCCAACAACTCCAATAAATTAGTCTAAACCTTCAAGTATAAATATTTCACCCATAAGTTTTTGAATAGAATCTTTAGAATATAACCCTTCCTAATAAGGATTTCTTTTGAAATATACTTTCTTCAAATAAATATCTTTCGAATATAAGTCACCCTGTGACACGTCGTCTCATAATCCTACAACACCAGTCACAATACCTGAACCCTAACACTTGGCATCATGTGTCCTCATCATACCTCATAATTGCATTGACGGCTCACGTGCCAAATAGAGACACTCTCACATGGAAGGCAAGTAAACAAGGGTGTGTTTCCATACTCAGCAATATAAGGAAAACCTCTTATCAGATAAGGGCTACTTCGCTACATGTATGCATGTGCAAGTGTCCTAATATAGTTCATACTGGCTAGTAAGTATAAGGAAAAGAACGGACAACACGTAGAATGTTTAAAAGAATGTAAGGATAGAATACCATTTTGTAGTCCCAAAGTTAATATGCAGTGCCGGGGGATCTCCCAGAATACCGTTTTGTAGTCCCAATGTAAATATGCAGTACAGGGGTATCTCCCGGAATACCGTTCCGTAGTCCTAAAGTAAATATGCAGTACGGGGGGATCTCCCGAAATACCATTCCGTAGTCCCAAAGTAAATATGCAGTACATGGGGGATCTCCCGGAATACTGTTCCGTAGTCCCAAAGTAAATATGCAGTACATGGGGATCTCCCGGAATACTGTTCCGTAGTCCCAAAGTAAATATGCAGCGCAACCAACAGAATAACCAAAATAGCACCACAGAAACCTCGTACATCACCACAACAAGTACAACATCAAGGATGGTCGTAATAGAAGTACAACGAGTAAATCAACTCAAGAGCTTTAAATCACAAAGAAACGGTAGAACTCATTCACAAGGAATAACCATAATAAAGAATGCTAGGCGTAAAGGGAACAACTTAACAAGGAAAAACAAAAATTTTGCAACGATTCCACAATATTCAAGTCAACAATAAGGAAGCCAACACGAGTCAAATAGTTCCAAACAAAGGCAAGTCAACTAAGATATAGGTTATCTAAACTCCTTTTGAGATTGAGCAATTACGAAGGATATTCAATAATTCAATTAAGGATAAGCAGCAGAAGATAATCATAACTCCAATTAAGACCAGCACTTGTAGGATGAGATAATAATAATTTCAATTAAAGATAAGCAGTTATTAGAAGATAACATGACGATAGAAGAGGTAAAATCTTCAGCGAAGTCAAATAAGAGTCAAATAGACAGTAAGAATGAATCCTAAAGCAACTATCTCTAAGTAAAGTATGTAGAGGTGAAACTAGCAAATAGGAACTCAAACGTATCAAGAATATCTTCATACACGGTGAATATAAAGACCTAAGAACCCTAAAAGGACAAATTTCCACAAATAAGCCCGAGCACGCACTC
Organism: Nicotiana knightiana; assembly: GCA_005239525.1. NCBI lineage: Eukaryota > Viridiplantae > Streptophyta > Magnoliopsida > Solanales > Solanaceae > Nicotiana > Nicotiana knightiana. The sequence goes on along the minus strand of ML368392.1, from coordinate 19,039 downwards.
GTCACCTTGCGTATACGGGCTACAATAAACATAGAAGACTCAAACCCTAAGGGGTAGTTTCCCCCACACAAGGTTAGGCAAAATACTTACCTCAAAGACGACAACCCGGTACTCTAAAATGAACTTTTCGGGTGAAAAGACCTCCGGACAGCTCAAATCCAACCAAAATAACTTCAATGCACAAATAAAACTTATTAGAAACTATTCCAGATCATAAAGTCTCAATCTTCGACAAAATCTAATAATCGACCAAAATGTCTACCCCCAGGCTCGCACCTCAGAACCCGTTAAATGTTACAAAACCCGAATACCCATTCCAATATGAGTTCAACCATACAAAAAATATCCAATTTTGATACCATTTCGTCCCTTAAATCATGGTTTTTAATTTTAGAAATTTTCTTCAATAACCAATATTTTCTTCAACCCAAAACAAAAATTAAATGATAAAACTGAAGATAAAATCATGGAATATATTAAATACTAGGTGAAGAAACTTACCCAATCGAATTTCTTGAAAAACCTACAAAGAATCTTACAAAACCGAGCTCTACAAGTCAAAATATGGATAAAATGGCCTAACCCTTGATTTGGAAAACTTATATTCTGCCCAGATGACTATGCATCGCGATCACGGAGATTGGGTCGCGATCGCGGAGAAGAGAATTGAGGCAGCAAAGAAATACCCACGCGTTCGGTAGTGAAGGGATGTGAACGCGATGAACAATGGGCAGGAGATTACGCGAACTTGGGCCAAATGATGCGAACGCGAAGAAGAAACAACCAACAGCCCCCAGCTCCTAATTTCTACTAAACGAACGCGAGGGAACAGGTGTGAACGCGCAGAAGAAGAAAGTAGACCTTCGCGATCACGAGAGGTACTATGCAAACGCGATGAAGAAAAAACGGAGTAGATCAACAGAACACTACGTGATCGCGGCTGGAGCTACGCGATCGCGATAGAGACCACTAGACACCAGAAACCAACAATCCAAAAATAGAAGAAATTGGCCCGAAGCTCATCCGAAACACACCCGAGGCCCCCGAGACCTCGTCTAAACACACAAACAAGTTCTATAACCCTATGCGGACTCGCTCGAGGTCTCAAATAACATCAAACATTGGCAAAACTATGAATCGCACTGTGAATCGAGCTTATGAACTTTCAAATCTTCCAACTTTTAAATCTCGTGCCAAAACCAATCAAACCAACCCGGAACGATGCAAAATTTTGCAGACATGTCCCAAAAGACATAACAGAGCTGTTCCAACTCTCAGAATAGATTTCCGGCCTTGATATCACAAAAGTCAACTATGGGCCAAACTTCTCCATTTTCCAAACTTCAACTTTTTCGAACTTTCGCTGAATTGCCTCAAATTACTCCACGGATCTCCAAATCCAAATCTGGATGCACGCCTAAGTACAAAATCACCCTACAAAGCTGCTAACATCATCCAAAACTCATTCTGGAGCTGTTTATACAAAAGTCAAATTCTGGTCAAATTCTCACTACTTATGCTTCCAAAACTAGAATCCTTCTTCCAATTCGACTTTGAATCATCCGGTAACTGAATTCAACCACTCACGCAAGTCGATACACATAATATGAAGTTGTTCAAGACCTTATGCCGCCGAACAGAGGTTAAATCTAAAAACTAACGGCCGGGTCGTTACATCATCCTCCTCTTAAGCAAACGTTCATCCTCGAACATACCAAGATTTGCCTCGAACTCTAAATGCACACTTCCAACATACACCCCGGGGTGATCCCAAGTCACCCCAATCTACATAAGCCCGACGACACCATCTCAACTGCAATTTAGCCTTTCTACCAATGCCAATAAGCCTCATACCCCAAATTCTCACCTTCTATTCATTTCCAAAAGACCCGTTTCTAATTCCATATCCGGTATAAGTCTAGACTAGCTGCATCACTCATGCCTACACCCACAAGGTACAACCACATAACATAACACACCGCACATAGGCCCATAAAAACACTTCCGGTCACAATAACTACCCGAAATCAAATTCCGCACCGATAATTAGCCTCATATCCAATAGGAAACCGTTTCAAAACTCCACAACACCGACGATGATAAAAGAACCACGAAAACCTCATAATTAGACAACATAATCACCGAGCCAAAACTAACATCATCGGGCACACACCCCGCAAGCTAAAACTCAAGAAGCTGAGAACGAAAATAACCGAATATGAAAAGAGAAACACATAAGGGAACTATGAAACAAACTTGACAGGAACAACTCTCTATTAGTACTAATACGAATCAATATAACAAGGAAATAGTTAAATCATGTGAACAAATCATAAGGATCTCATCCTGATATAACTTCCACCGCGGTACACAGCTCGGTTCGAACTCATCAAATCACATCAAATAACATCAAATCACAAGGGTCCCGCCTTCAACCCTAAATCACAAGTAGGATATACATCAAACCAACTGGAACTTTTCAATAGATCAATTCCATCAACAAATTTAAAACACGTACTAGCTCCCACACCGGTGGAGCATAAAAATCACAGCTCGTAACCAAAAATACTCAGAAATCACAATAAGCGTACCATAATGAACAATATGAATTAACTAATAGTCTCGCAACTCTCAATAATGAATAAAAATAACGACAGACATGGTTACAACTCATACAATCTCCCAACAGGGGCAAACACGTAAACAGAGTGCCAAATCATGAGACGCACCCATAAGTGGAGCAACAAATAAGGAACTCCCCCCGATAAGTAGAACCGAATGGTACACCCTATAACAAATCAAAACATAGATGTATTATAACATATGGCGTAACGACCTTCTGTCTACTACAAGAAACACATCAACGAGTCAGACCTCCCCCTTTTGGGTGCTACCTACTCGCCTGAATATCCTGCTGTGACACACATGCCCGAAATCTGGGATAGTCTCTCATGATGTGGCTTATATCTTCACACTCAGAGCAACCTTTCTGCTGACGTGGTTGTAGAAACTGTGCAGTATGAGTACTCTGAGACCCATGAGTACCTAAAACACCGTGCAAAGCCGGAAGTGCAAACTGAACTGGCTAGCCCACAAAACCTCTACCATGTCGTACCCTGCCTCAAAAATAAGGACCAGTGAGTTCCCCGGCCTATGAGGCCTCCTCGCCTCCCTGTTCTTTCTCTCCTGGACTTGCCTGTCCTCTCGATCCTGGTCCCACATGCCCTATAACCGGTGAGCGATCCCTACCACCTGCCGAAACAAAACATTTGACTCTAACTCTCGAGCCATGCTAAATCGAATATCATGCCAGAGCCCCTCAATAAATCTACAGACTCGCCCTCTAACTATAGCAACCAAGGCAGGTGCATGTCTGGCCAAATCATTGAATCTTACATCATACTCTAATACTAACATTGTGCCCTGGTGCAGCAGTTCAAACTCCACGCGCCATACATCCCGAAGGGATTGCGGTACTAGCTCTCTCAAAAACATCTCTGAAAACTGAACGCATGTAAGTGAATCTGCATCAGCCGTGCTACCCAACTCATATGCCCGCCACCACTGATAAGCCGCTCCCTTAAGCTAGAAAGTAGTAAAATCAACCCCACTCGTCTCAACAATACACATAGTGCGGAGGATTCTATGGAACTCCTTTAGAAAACCATGTGCCCTCTCTGAAGCCAAACAACTAAATGTAGGAGGGTTATATCTTTTGAACATTGCAAATCCAAGTTGCTCTTCCTCTGATGCTACTGCCCTGACCATGAGCTGAACTAGGACCACATGCTGTGTTACCATGGCATATGGAACCTGACCAACGTGAACTCGCTGCTTTGGAGTGGGAGTGGCGGGGGTCTGGGCTCCTTCTCCAGTCTGTGAAGTAGCTGGTGCAACCGGAATCCACCCCGCTTGGGCTAATGTACCAAACATGCTTAGGAACTATGCTAAAGTCTCCTGAAATCCGAGGTAACAACATGCGCCTTCGGTACCTGCCCCCTAACTAGAACTACTTGCAGCTCCTCAATTGCTGCTCTGGTAGGTGCCCTAGCTGCGGCACGTGCTTCTCGTCGGCCTCTACCTCTTCCCCTAGCGACATCTGCTCCCGAGGTAATGTCATCAGGAACCACAACTCGTGTCCTCACTTTTTAAACATCACGATTAATGAACTAGCACAATAGGAACAAAGGAAGTGAAATTGTCTTAATAGTTCTGTATCCTCTCGAAGATAAGTACAGACGCCTCCGTACCGATCAGTAAGACTCTACTAAAATCGCTTATGACTCGTAGAAACTATGAACCTAGAGCTCTGATACCAACTTCTCATGACCCGATTTCCCCTCCGTAAGGTACCATGATGGCACCTAGTATTAGGGACTAGGTAAACCTAATATTTACTGAATATTAACAATATTATAGAAAGTCTAACAGTCTCGATACAGACATCTTTACAAAATTTACAATTTTCCAAAACCGATAGTACAAGTCATAAGCTTTAGAGAGGTTGGTGCAACTTCCAAATACAACTATTTGGAAATGAGTAAAAACAATTTAAATAAAAAATAAGAAGGTGACTCCGAAGCCTGCGAGCGCAGCAGCAGAGTTACCTTGAGTCTCCTCGGCAAGAATCCGTACAGCTACTAACGATCAATACCTGGATCTGTACTAAAAATGTACAGAAGTGTAGTATAAGCACACCATAGTGGTGCCCAGTAAGTATCTAGACTAAATTCGATGAAGTAGTGACGAGGACTAGCAAAGACACCCACTGGTCTAATAAACTGAACAAGCATAAGTATAGGAATTACAAAATATGATATCCATCTAAAGACTACGTGATATGGCTAACAATAAGGAAGGAAAACAACAAGTAACAACGGAACACCATAATAAGGACTCATAAGAGTGAATAGAATACAACCTAAATCCAAAATCAAAAATAAAATAAACACAAGTAGTAACTCAGCAGCTGCGATAGTTTTCACATCAGGTCTTAGCCAACAACTCCAATAAATTAGTCAAAACCTTCAAGTATAAATCTTTCACCCATAATTTTTTGAATAGAATCTTTAGAATATAACCCTTCCTAATAAGGATTTCTTTGGAAATATACTTCCTTCAAATAAATATCCTTCGAATATACGTCACCCGGTAACACCTCGTCTCATAATCCTACAACATGGGTCTCAATCCTGAACCCTAACACTTGGCATCCTATGACCTCATCATACCTCATAACCGCACTGATAACTCACGTGACAAATAGAGCCACTCTCACATGGAAGGCAAGTAAACAAGGGTGTGTGTGTATGCTCGGCAATATCAAGAAAAACTCTTATCCGGTAAGGGGTACTTCGCTACGTGTATGCCTTTGCAAGTGCCCTAATATAGTTCGTACAAGCTAGGAAGTATAAGGAAAAGAACGGACAATGCGTATAATGTTTAAAAGAATGTAAGCATAGAAGATTAGCAGCTGAGAAAACCGATATAACAACATGGGATCTCCCAGGATACCGTTCCCTAGTGCCAAACCTAAATGTGCAGGGGGATCTCCCATAATATCGTTCCGTAGTTCCAAAGTAAATATGCAGTGCTGGGGGTCTCCCGGAATATCGTTCTGTAGTCCCAAAGTAAATATGGAGTATAGGGGGATCTACCAGAGTACTGTTCCGTAGTCCCAAAGTAAATATGCAGTACAGGGGGATCTCACGGAATACTGTTCCGTAGTCCCAAAGTAAATATGCAGTATAAGGGGATCCCCCGGAGTAGCGTTCCGTAGTCCAAAGTAAATATGCAATACAGGGGGGATCTCCCGGAATACCGTTTCGTAGTCCCAAAGTAAATATGTAGTACAGGGGGATCTCTGGGAATACCGTTCCGTAGTCCCAATGTAAATATGCAGTACATGGGGATTTCCCGGAATACTGTTCTGTAGTCCCCAAGTAAATATGCAACGCAACCAACAGAGATAACAATTATAGCACGACATAAGCCTCGTACATCACCATAACAAGTACAACATCAACAATGACGGTAATACAAGTACGACGAGTAAATAAAATCAAGAACTTTAAATCACAAAGAAACAGTAGAACTCATTCAAAAGGAATAACCACGGTAAAGAATGCGAGGGGTAAAGAGAATAGCTTAACATGGAAAATAAAAAATGTAGCAACGATTACACAATATTCAAGTCAACAATAAGGAAGCCAACACGAGTCAAATAGTTCCAAATAAAGGCAAGTCAACTAAGATATAGGTTATCTAAGATTTTCTAAACTCCTTTTGAGGTTGAGCAATTATGAAGGATATTCAACAATTCAATTAAGGATAACCAGCATAAGATAATCATAACTCCGATTAAGACTACACACTTGTTGGATGAGATAATAATAAATTCAGTTAAAGATACGCATTTATGAGAAGATAGCATGACGATAGAACAGGTAAAATCTTTAGTTAAGTCAAATAAGAGCCAAATAGACAGTAAGAGTGAATCCCAAAGCAATTATCTCTAATTAAAGCATGTACAGGTGAAACTAGCAAATATGAACTCAAACGTATCAAGAACATTTTCATATACTGTGAATATAAGGACCTAAGAACCCTAAAAGGCCAAATTTTCACAAATAAGTCTGAGCACGCACTCGTCACCTCGCGTATACGGACTACAATCAACATAGAAGACTCAAACCCTAAGGGGTAGTTTCCCCCACACAAGCTTAGGCAAGATACTTACCTCCAAGATGACAACCTACTACTCTAAAATGAACTTCTCGGGTAAAAAGACATTCAGACGACTCAAATCCAACCAAAATAACTTCAAAGGATAAATAAAACTTATAAGAAACTATTCTGGATCATAAACTCTCAATCTACGACAAAATCTAAAAATCAACACAAAAGTCGACCCCGGGGCCTACATCTCGGAACCAGACAAATTTTACAAAACCCAAACACCCATTCAAATATGAGTTCAACCATACAAAAATTATCAAAATTGTGATACCATTTCGTCCCTCAAATCATGGTTTTTCCTTTTCGAAATATTCTTCAAAAACCAACATTTTCCTCAACCTAAAACACAAATTAAATGATAAAAATGAAGATAAAATCATGGATTATATTACATCCTAGGTTAAGAACACTTAACCAATCGAATTCCTTGAAAACCCCACAATGAATTTCTCAAAACATGTCATGACCAAAAATCCAATAAAGGTCGTGATGGCGCCGGACACCACTACTAGGCAAGCCATCACCAAAAAGTTAATTAAATCCTCATTTTTAGTATTTTTTAAATCATTTCTTTCCTTACATTAAAAAATAAATAATGAGCTTCACTGAGTAAATAATGACGTCGTTAACAAATTTAAATACTGAATAATCTCATAGTCATCCCAGAACCCGATTTCACAAGTGCATGAGCAATTTCTAGGAATTTAAAATGTAATACAATAACTGTCCGGAATACAAATTGGATAGAAAAGAAAGTACAATACTCTGAAGGAGACTCTGCTGGCTGCGGGCCATCTCGAGAGATGCAGCTCCCCGAAGTCTCTGTATTAACCATGCCACTGCGCCCAACGAGGCCACTAGACATAGACGTGCATGAGCAATAAAAATGCATAGCAAGTGTAGTATGAGTACGAAAATAACGCGTACCTAGTAAATATCCCGTCTAACCTAGAAGAAGCAGTGACGAGAGGTCGACTTCGACACTTACTGGTGGTCCAATAATGTAATACCAATAATGTGAAAATCATGGATTTTATAAGGCGGCTGCAAACTCAATAATCATAAAGCAGGTGAAATTTTCTGTTGTTAATAGAAATTTTCAAACTTATTTCCATCTTTTAACAATTTACATCCCCGTCCGATGAGGCCACATCAACTATCAATAATTCCAAAAAACAATCAAGCAAGTCATGCGCAAGTCATGTTGAGGTCGTACGGCCCGATCCGACATAATATTTAAATTGTGCACTGCTAGAGGGTCGAATGGCGCGAACCATAGATGCATCTATTTAATCTACCGAGGTGTTTAGCCCGTTCCACAAAAGATAAACATTTTCAAACAGTCAATCAAGAATTCATCAAGGGAGAATTATCCAAATAAAAGGGCAAATTTCTCTTTTAAAAGTCAAGAAAATGAACTTTAGCCTATTAAAAATGTATTTACCAAGGTCGATATGATTAAGCCTTTTAAATTGTCAATAAAATTACAAGTACGATAAGTAAAGCATGCTTTTGGGTCCTAGACTACCTGGACATAAGCATAATAGTAGCCACGCTCGGACTCTCGTCACCTCATGCGTACGAAGCCCCCACAAATAGAAGCACATATTTACTTATTTTACCTATGGGGTTGACTCCCTTTTACAAGGTTAGAAAGGAGACTAACCTCGCTCCAACGTTCCATAACGGGCTTAAAATCCCTTCCGATGACTCAAATCGATGCACAACGCCGCAAAACTAGACAATAATTACGCAAACCCATCAGTATATGTTCAAATACCCATTATAATACAATTTATAACAACTTATAACCCCGATCAAAAAGTCGATAAAAATCAACTCGGGCCCACGTGCCTGGATTCTGAATTTTTTCGAAGATAAACTTTACCCATAGCACCTCGAACTCAAATATATAATTTATTCCAAATCCCATGTCTAATTTCGTGGTCAAAATCCAAAAATACCAATTTCTAGGTTTTCTACCAAAAATCAAGCTTTCACTAATTTTCCATGAATTTCCATGTTAAAATATGTATATATTCCAAGTATATAGCTTGAAATATGTGGGAATCCCTTACCTTTACATGGATGATGAATATAGAGCTCCAAAGTCGCTCCTAGATCGGCTTCTATGGAGGAAATGAGATGAAATGAGTCAAAACCATTTTTGCAAACTTATACACTGCTCAGGCGATCCTTCTTCGCCTTCGCGATGAACAAAAATTCTCAAAAGCCATTTCCAAACTCTTCTCAGATAGCCTCTAGTATAATGGCTATAATTCTTAGTCCAAAACTCCAAATGACAAATGGTTTAATGTTTTGTAAACCAAAACACCTGTATCTACAACTTTCATGTTTTTGTCATCACCCAATTCCATGTAGATTTTGAGATATAATCTGCCAAAGTCAGCCCTGTGCAACAAAAATTTCTTCTTCATCTTCCCGGACAGTCTGTAGTGTACCAACCATAACCTTTTGTGCACAAATCCAAATGCTAAACGGTTTACTTTTCTGAAACCTAAACACAAAGGACTACACCTTTATTTTTTGGATCATCTTCAAATTTGTTTACCTTGAAAATGGTTTTAACAGTTATATTTAATTGGTAGTTCTAGAAATATGTGATTTATTCTAACACTAGTTGATTATTAGGAAATAATAAGTGTAAGTAAAGAAAATGAGATAAGCAAACCAAAGACGTCACGAAGTCGGGGACCTCGAGCTCAGTAATATCGGAGACCTCGAGGGTAGCCTTTGGCAGTTAATTATGGATTATAAATGAAGGACAATAAATGGAGAGCAATAAATGAAGAACAATAAAGTCGTAGGACAAATTTGAGCATGTTAAGCGAGAAAAATAGAGAATGTTCTATTGCCGTGAATATTCATGCTCCTTACAAAATGATAGGGATCCCCTTTATATAGTAGGGGAGAATCCTAACTTATTACATACCTAATTATGACAAAGAAATACTATTGGTACAATTGTATAATGATTCAGTACGGACTTGTACTATTTCTTGCAAACCTTATCAATTCTAACCATGTGTCCTTGGGAATCTTCCCGCATTTCCATGACAGTCATCGATTTTTATAGTGCCTCGATGTCTACTGTGAGGAGCCTTCGATATACCCTCTAGAGGGATGTACCTTGGGGTCGAACTTCGGACTCTGCTTCTAGCCTCTTGAGATCGGACTTGGAATGCCATTGAGGCCTTAAAATGGACTTCCCCGATTTTGGCTGTATGCAGATAGTCCCCGCGTTTCTTAGAGTGAAATAATAATAAATGATTTTGAATTATTCGCTCTTCGATAGTCCCCTCGTGACGCCAGCCGCGTGAGGTCAGCAATTGATGTGACATAAAGGTTATACAGAGGCCATGTCAACACGGTTTTCGAAAAGCCCACGAGCCGCTATTGGCCGCCCTTTCAACTCCTCCAATACTCTTAGAGGACCCCTATAAATATTTCAATCCTTCACCTTTCATACTTTTATCCTTTACAAAATTTTGAAATCCTCATTAAGATATTTCTGCTTTCATCCCTTTTCTGCACTCACTTCTTCGTCGATTTCTTCTTCTTATTCTGAAACTTCTCCATAGTCATGGCCAAAACTTCTAAGACAGTCCCTCAAAAATAAAAATCCCCTTCTTCTTCACGCTCGTCTAAGAATAAAACAACAGTACACGCTTGTGTTGATGAGTGCATCCCTGGGCCCTTTGAAACATCATCTGATTTTAAAGTCGATAAGCCTTCTTCGGTAGCGGGCCGATACGAGCCCATCTCTCGATATGTCAATCTGGTAATCGATATCGAAAAGGTAAAGGTCGATTTCCATTGGCGGAAGGCGGTGTAAGTGGAGATCGAGTCATCTGAAGAAGATATAACTACTTATAAAGCTGGCTTTCTCAGCGTATACACATATCCCTTCACCTTAGGTCATGTGTACCCTTCTTCGCCACCAATATATCCAGTGATCCTCGATTTTTGCCGATAGTATCGAGTGACGCTCAGCCAGATCTATCCTTCTTTTTGGAGAATCGTCTATCTAATTAGATATTTTTTGAACATGGTCGAGGGGATGCCTTTCACCCTCGACCACCTGATTAGACTGTATAGCCCTCATCTATATCAAGGTGGCCTAATTAAGCTGCAATGTCGATCCTCGAAGGCGTTCTTTTTTAGCATCGACAAAGAAAAGAACCAAGGGTTGATGAGCTGCTTTGTTCAAGTCAGGACCTCAAACATGATCCCTGCCGAGAAGATGTCGTTCCCCGAGGAATGGAATATGAGTCATGAGTGTCGATTTATGAAATATGCTTCTTTAATTGGATGTTTTCTTTTCCCTTTTGAACTTGTTCTTTTCTGATGATGCAGCCGTTGAGTGGTACCCTGGTGCATTCAAAGACTTCCCAAGCTAGGTATGAAAATTAGATTCCATCTCCTATATGCTAAGCGCGTTTGGCGCGACTTGGCCAAAACCCTGTGGGAGGCCAAAAATCATGGTAAGTTTCTATCAATGTCGTATCTGAACTCCTTAGTAAGAGATTCTTGGTGGTGTACTTCATCTTTTGTTCTTATGCATGCCTTGGTGAAGCCGTTTTAATGAGGCTGCCTCCATCTGGCAAAGTGCAGACCCAAAAACCCGCCAAAGATAAGAAGAGAAAGAAGGAGACGTCGGCGGAGTCTGCAAAATCAAAGAAAGTCAAAGCTCAAAATCGTAGGGCCGATACGACGGCCTTAACTCCGGAAGTTGCTGAGAATCTTCGCGTTGAAGATGAAGATGATGACAATTGCCCACTAATACTTAGGGAAAAGTGAAGCGTCGATGCTTCGAAGGCTGCCGAGCTGGAGACTGCTGAGCCAGGGGTTGCCGATACGGTCCCTCCTCGGGTTGAGGAGACCCTCGAGGAGGGTTTGAATGAGGTCTCTGAGCGGATCATCGACCAGGATACATCTTGTACCGATGAGAACTTGCTCGGGGAATTCGGGGGACCAGGCTCTGAAACTCTTCTAGGGCGAGAAAAGGCCCCGATTGGGGTTGTTAACATAGGTGATCCTCCGCCGGGCCCGTCGTTATCTTCAGGACAAATACAGGATGCACAAAATAGGGAAACTCCCGACGTGGGGGCATCCCAGTAAGATAATGATACATTTGAAGATTATTTTGTCGGTGTCGAGGAGGAGCCTGAGAAACTCCAGAAACAGGTAATAATACTTGTGCTTTTGAGTTTTGGTTCTTGTTTTTCTAACTTCTTTCCTTTGTGTTATAGGTCGTGATTCTTTACGACCGGGCCTTCTCCAAGTTACGAGCCGAGCTGACTCATTGTGAAGAAGAGTATGGGAAGCTCGTGTCGGAGTCGAACGAGCTCAGAACTCTATATGCTAGGAGGGGAGAGGAACTGAATAACCTTTGAGCTGTCTAGGAGAAAGAGCTCCGAGAGCGAGCCAACTTCATCGAACATGTAGCTTAGCCTTCGAAGGTTTGATTTCCGTTTTCATAACTCAGCGTTCAACAATTTAACTTGGTTTTTGCAGATCAAAAAGGAGGATGACCTAGCGCAACAACTTTGGGAAGAGATTGTGGCCAAAAATACTGAGATCCTCGACCTGAAGCGGAGCATGGACATCATGTTCTCTGAGAAGGACACTATTCGAGAGAAGCTGACCTCGGACCAGCATATTCTTCAGGCTGCTAAAGAGGAAGGCCACAATTATAAATCGCTTCATGCTGAATCAGCCCCCGCGCTATCCATAGACAAGTATGAGGCCGACGCACTCATATCCTTGTAGCGAGAAGATGTTGCTGCCGCAAATGCTCGAGCCAAGAAGATATCTGAAGAGGCAGAGCTCAAGCTAAACCACACCCTCGAGAATGCTCGATTAGAATTTCCAAGGCAATCTTTCGAGGGAGTGCATGCCAAGGATTTCGATCTCTCCACCGAGATCGAGGAAGCGAAGGCCTTAGAAGAAGAGTCGGCAGCACTAATCACTTCCGACGAGTCCTTTTCTAGTGGCTCGGAGAGCAGTGAAGATGAATACTAGGCCCTTTTTCGTTCTTTTATTTCTTCTTCTTTTGGGTAAGGGCTCCGTGTGAGAACTTTGTAAATGCACTCGTGTAAATTCGTCTTTTGGAATACAAAGAATCTTCTTGTTTCGCTTTTACTTCGTATTGATGCCTTCGATTTTCCGCCTTTATGTGTTTATTCAAAGGTCAGATTTGAACTTAATTTCAAATCCTTCGAGCTTGGCCTTGGCATAAAAGAGACCCTTAAAACTGGGCATCTTTGATTTCGATCACATAATTTCATGAGAAAGGATTGATAAGAAAACAATTTGACTTCTCGACCTCTCGAGGTGCCATGTGGTGACGTCATTCTTATGACGTGACTGCAAAGTGAACGAAGTGGCCCGCCGGTTCGTTTCCCCAAAAGTCATAATTGCTTCGTCAGAGCTGCTTGGCTATGAACGTTAATGAATAGTCGCCGCTTTTCTCTTATATATACTTGCTTCCCTCTCATTAAGAATTTTACCACTTTGTGCAACCATCTGCCTCGGCAGAGTTCCTTTCCTCCACCATTTTCACCGTATCAGTTTAAAGCTTTCATCGGTGTTTTCATCTCCCCTTTCTTGTTATGAAGAGATCATGGCTACCATATCCAAATCCGTTCATCAAAAATAGGGAAGCCCCACTTCTGCTTCCCGCCCGGCCGGTGGTATACTGTCGGCGCTTAGCGAAGTAATCTCGAACTGCTTTGCCTTGAAAAAGGATTTAACGCTAGAGAAACCCCCCAATGTCCTTGGCCATTGAGGTACATTTGGTCAATCGAGGAGAGTCACCTCGAAGCTCTGAGGAGAGACTGTGGATGGGGAGAAAAAGTAGTACTGCAGATACCCTCTCGGGAAGAGGATATTACGGCTCATGTGGAGGGGATTCTGAAAGTGTATACGTACCCCTTTACATTGGGTCCCCTCGACTAACTCGTGCTTGAGTTCTGTCGATAGTATCGAGTTACTTTGGCTCAGATCTATCCATCTTTCTTTTGGATCTTGTTGATGATGAGATTTTTTTCTGAAAAGGCCGAGCTTGAGTTTACTCTTAGTCACCTTATTAGGTTGTATTGGCCGCTACATTTTCGAGGTCTAATTAAACTACGACGCCGATCCACCATGCAATTCTTTGTCAGCGACGACGAGGAAAAGGATCAAGGATGGATGAGTCGGTTTATTCGAGTGAGGACCGTTGACATCATTCCTGCAGAGTTCCTGTTGTTCCCCGAGGAATGGAATTTCAAACGTAAGCAATATGCTGTACATTATTAATTTTGTTCTCAATTTTCCCAGACTTCATAAGAACGCTCCTTTTCCCCTTCCATAAGGGTCCCGTGGATGCCAGATGCGTTCCTCGATCTCACGGACTAGGTTCGCAAATTGGAAACTACTTCGACCTACGACAAACGCATGTGGCGAGATTTGTCGAAGGGAAAATGGGAGTCAAAACACCATTGTATGTGCTATGTAGTTCCTCACTTAAGAAATACTTTTCTTTATGTATATTATTTTTTCTGCAGCAGACATCAGTAAGCTTTCTGAGATGAGACCATCCCCCCTCGGGGAGGAGGAAGGTCCTTCGGCTTTAGAGACAAACAAGGAAAATAAAAGGAAAGTATCCTCGAGGGACGAGGATATTCACAACAAAGCAGGACCTGCCCGGAGGTGCAAAGATCGAAGATCTTATATTCGTTGGTTGATCTATGGATGGTAACACCGTCGAAAAGGATGGTTCTACGTTGATGGATCCAAGCCGGAGGCCACCCAAGGCCGTTAAGCCCGCTAGACTCGAGGGAGAGGCTCCAAAAGTGAAGAGGGGTGAAGGTCCTTCATTACTGTTACGCCCCATGTTTTCGTACGTGAGAATACATCGTAAGTTAATTGATGTAAGCTCAGAAATAAGATTATATTTGATGAAATATAAAGTAAGTTAATCATATTACATTGGAGGTTACAAATATTTAAGATCATGAATAACGAGTACCAAGAGGATTGGAAAGCTTAGAAGCTAAACCAATTGAAGAAAATAAGTTTCGTCGAAAGTCGACGAGTTTGGAATGTTATAACGTGTACTTTAGGGTGAGACTATGGTTAATTACATGATAAGGAGGTTATGCTATGAGTTAATTTTTATCGTATGATAGTTGTGTTCTACATTTTGAAAACAAGCAATTTGTGGAACAAAAGTCGGCAAAGGTCTTCACAAGTTACACTTATAATGTTCTTAAAATTAGGTCAAATATAACTGAGATTTTCTCCCAATATACATGGAATTATTGGATGATCTACCGAAAAAATTTAATATCTATGAGTTAGTTTCCAATGCATTATACCGTTCTTCGATACGACGTAGGAGTAGAGAGATATTTGCAGTTTTGCGAGACTGTGCAGACATCATATGTGAAAAGTAGGTGGATCACTAGAGCTTTTTGAGCAATACATTTCATGTTATATATGAGGTCTTATCGGGACATATAATATACCAATTTCAAGGTCTTGGAATGTAGTTTCTAACTCTCTTAACCTTTCATTCATACGACATCAGGATAAAAAGATATAAGCGTCGGAAGATGGACCAATCCTATGGTGCCAAGCTAGTACCTCTTTGAATTTTCCAAACTTGATATATATAAACCTTAGATCGGCTTTCTCTTAATTATTCAGCATAAAACGACCAGAGAACACCCATAAACATAACCTCAAGCTATCTTCCATGGTTTCAAAGAAGATTATCATTCCGGGCAAGAAATCGAGAAGCAATAACATCAAAACGACCCCAACGACGTAAGTGTCATTATACCGCCTCTCCTTTTTCTTTGTAGTTAGAGTCTTGGAAGTTACTCCATAGTTATGAAACTTCTAATATCTATATTTAAGTGTTTAAATATCAAGGAAGGTTGATAAATATGTTTCCTAATAGTTAGAACTCACGGGACGGTGATAGGAAGCTGTGAGTTCGAGTTATTTGACTTGTAGCGGACTGTTTTGTGTTGTTGTTGGGCTGCGTGTTTTACTAATGTTTTGTGGAGTTTTTTTAGGAGTAAGAGTGTGTAGAAACACCATATATATATGTAGGTTTGTGATCTGGTCGTTCTTTGTAACATTTTCGGGTCGTTTGACACGACTACGGTGGTCGTCGTATGTGTGAAGTGATTAGGTTGTGTGTGGACTGTTTTGGGAGGCTCAATATGATTATTATTGATGTTGTTTGGGCTGTTTGGTGATTGTTTTGACTTGTGTGAATTCATATAAATAGGGGAGGTCCTGTCCATTTCATCGTAAAATAAGTTGGGGTCGATACATAATAGTTATGACGCTTAAACGATAACGTTAGTGTCGTTTCACTTATTGTAGATTAAGGAGTTGTGACATTTCAGTAGCTTGAGGTTGGGGAAGTATATACAACGTATGTGAGGCTATCCCTTTTCTTCTTTTTCACGACTCCGATTGTACATAATGCAATGAACGAGCTTCCAAAGATACTCTACTCTTAAAAGCTAGCAGTACTTACATTTTTCTATTCTTATGGAACAAATGATGCTAAGGTTGCTTCTCTTAGTCTTATGTTATCAATGTTGTTGGTACTTCCTGATTCTTATAAGATTATCGATGAAGAGTTAGCCCTAATGATGTGTACGGAGAATATCGACCTTACATCGATCCAAAATGTTCAGAACATGATTCCAATGAGTCCTGCATGCATTATATATATGTATCTACTTTACTCTATCAAGCCACGCTATAGTCTGCCGGGTATGGCACTTATTGTGCAACCACTGATCAATTGGGTTTATCGAGTCCTCTTTTAGGCCGGGTACGATATAATGATGATGATGCCCACAGAGCCGAATGTTCTATGATGATGATGATGCCCACAGAGGCGGATGTTTAAAAAGATTATGTTTATATATGTATCATGAATTTCATGTTAATGTCTCTTAGAAGCACTCAGATGCTATAGGTTGTATCTCCTATATCTCCCTTTACATTACTGTTCTTATTTATGCTTTCCTGCTTTTCGTACCAAGTACTTTATTCGTACTGGCGTCCTTTTATTTGTGGACGCTGCATGTCGTGCTGCAGGTCCTGATAGACAGGTAGATAAAGCTCCCCCACCACAATAGGCTTTCCAGTTCAGCGGTTATAGGCGAGATCCCTTCTCCGGACTTGCCGTGGTCTTGGTATGCATTTTTGTTATAGATATTATGGGTATTTCGGGGCCCTGTTTCGGCTATGTTGCATTACTTATGCTCCTTTAGAGGCTTATAGACAGGTGTCGACTCATGTATAATTTGGTATGCCTTGTTGGCTAATTTTTTGTTGTATAGTCTTTTGATGGCAGCGTTGTAGCTCGTACCTTTTATGTAGTTTCTTAGCAATCTTGTCATCCCATGTGATGTATGTTCATGATCCATATCTACCATTTATATTGATCTCGTTATCCTTAAAGATAATAAGAAGGTTAGATAAAATGTACGTTGGTGCTCGGCAAGTATGGTCCGGGTGGTAGTCATGATCCTCCAGTTTGGGTCGTGACAATTACCTGATTTAGCAGCTGGTTGTGAGACGTCAAAGAGTACTACGAAGGGGGTGGGCTCCATCACACCTTTGCCCGATCATAGTGCCTCGGGTTGTTTTCCTTAGACCAAGACAGCAGGTCATTCACCATTATTCTCATCTTCCTCCGAACACGACCCCTTCTAGGGTTGCTCTGCCGAGGCCGATGAAACTGAACCAATAGATGTAAAATAGAACAAAATAACAGGGGTCAAGGTCGGCTAGTGAGACGATGGGAGATAAGCTTCATCGTCGAGAGGGAAACAACCCGGATCACCAGCTAAGGACCCTAAATGATCGCGCAGTGATAAAGGAGGTAGGGGTGCAGAGACAGCCAGGAGGTTTGCCTAGAAGCATCCACCCTTGAAAGAGTGCGTAATAGCTCACTGATCGAGCGCTCTTGCGCCGAAGATGAACGGGGCTAAGCGATCTGCCGAAGCTGTGGGATGTGAAAATAGACCTTTAAAGAGGCTCAGCGAATATGTTCTATGGTGAGTTTTGTGATGGCATTAAAACCTTTCTAACTTCATACTTTCTTTTCTTTTTCTAACTAGGCCTTTTTTTCGTAGGTCTTTGACAAACTTAGGACTAGGCTACTTTGCTGCGAGGCCAAGTTGCGTAGATCCTCGAATGTGGAGAAATCCATCAGGCTTTTTTGTAATAAGAAGAAAAATGAATTGGTACACCTTTGGTCGGAACTGACCTGAGCTCTCGAGTATGAAGATGGGCTAGAGAAGAAGGTAATGTTAGTTCTGAATGAATATGGATTCCCCCTCCCGTCTTTGGAGGTTAACACTTTGATGTCTCAGTTGCGGTGAAAGACCGAGATGTTGGAATGCCTTCGGGGCAAAGTCAACCAGTTCAATTCTGAGTGCAACGAATTGAAGGGACAAATGGATATCCTTGTTGCGGCCAGGAAGAATCTTTGTCTAAAGTCTCAGCCCTTGAAATTCAACTCCGTAATGCTCGAGAGAGAAACTCGATTCATGCGAGCAGGATAGCTGATCATGCTCAACTATGTCTTGTAGAAAAGTAACCGGGCGCTGCAAATGTAATCCGGGGTATTACGCACAGAGTCGATCCCACAGGGAATTTACGTATCAATTAAGTCTTTAGAATACTAAAATATTACTTAATCAATTTTTCTCAAGACTTTTGAATATCAAGTGGTGATGTTTAATAAATCTAATAACAAAATAATAAACTAGCAATTAACTAACAATATAGTGTAAACAATGAGAATAAAGGTGTAAGGTTATGGTTTCCCCCGTTGGTGAATTCTTTCTCAGATATTTCTTATAGTTTGATTAATCGTCTCTATCAATCATGAACATTCTATCTACCATAAATCTCTCTCAAGTAATTATGATAATTTACTAGACGCACTCTCTCAAGTTACGCTAGCTAGATTGCATTACAGTTCACCTTAGATTGCACCCGAGGTATCGTTATCTCTAATCCAACCTCTAAACCCTCGGTTATGACTTTCGTCTATACTCCGGGAGTGGTGTTGTTCAAAAAACTACCTAAATATGCACTCTCTCTCAAGTAGATACATAATAAATAGGCACAGCTAATTGAGGGCCCTTCAATCAACTACAACAAGAATGTAGTTGAACAAATAGAGACCAATCAACCAAAATATATTAATATCACAAAAAATTCATCCCCAACGGGTTCTACCAAAACCCTA
>ML368391.1:0-49028 GCA_005239525.1 Nicotiana knightiana | reverse complement strand
GTCTTAAATGACTATTTTTTAAAGGCTAACGGGCAGATTATTTAAAGCCCAACAATTTTTTTTTGCGAAATTTGACCGTTGGGACCGTTTGGCCCGACAGAGACCGGTCCGACCCCGGTCCTAATATGAAGAATCGGCCCAGAAGACCGAACTAGGCCCACGAACCCCGGCCCAACCGATCCTGGCCCGTGGTCCCGGGCCGATTCCGGTCCTGACAACCCACTTGCCACCCTTAGTCTCGCCCAAAAAAATATTCTCACATAATAGTAAAAAGTATACTACAAACTACAGAAATGTTCCAAATAGGGTCAATAATTTCACCTTTAAAAGACAACTAAGGAAAATCCATATCACTGAAGTCTCTATGAGATTAGGGATGGCAATGGGCGGGACAGGGCGGGGCGGGGCGGGACGGGTGTGGGGTGGGTTTGGCAAAACCCACAAAAATTTCAACTCGCCCCGCTCCGTCCTGCATAGTTATTTTTTCAGTTTTCAACCCGCATCGCCCCACCCCGCCCCACTTAATTCTTTTTTTCTTTAATTTTTTTTAAAACAAAATAGTTTGACATTTTATTATTTTATAAAATGAACAGTTAAATAGAATCACATAAACATAAAACTGAGAGAGTATTACATTGATCCTCCAAAATAAATGGGTTACTATCATTTCTTATTACTAATACGATATCTTGACTTATGTAATATCATTTTGGTAAGACTTATGTGAATTGATTAATTATAAATCAAAATAGTATTCGTGCTAGTGAAGAAGAATATGAAATTATAGTTGAAATGATTGCTTTGTTTCAAAAAAGTTAAAATTCAAAGTTGTGCCGCATTGAACCTGCATTAAACCAGCAACTCGCCCCGCCCTGCTTTAAAAAATTTTAAATTTTTTTTAACCGCACCCGCATAAAAGTAAATCCGTTCCGCCCCGTAGCCATCCCTATATGAGATCCAAGGAACTATTGAATATAGTTGAAAGAGGAAATGACCTGCATAAATCAGAATGGTATTACCTTTCTTGAGCAAATTATCAATCATTGAAGTTCACTAATTATCTTTTAATTAATCTTTCATGAAAAATAAAAAACTTTTTTGTGCATAACGTCGTAGAAGAGTTCATTATGTTTCTTGGCTTTTTGATGACGAAAGTCCAGGTTAAGATTATGATGTTTCTGTCCATATTAATTCTTGTTCAATATATTTTAGATGTTCAAAGATTTCTCCCAGGGATACAAAATGTAATTTAAAAAAAAAAAAATTAAACTGAATGTTGTCTCTCACTTATTATTAGCTTTGTCATTTCAAGGACCATGACATCTATATTCAGTACAGGTTGATGCGATGACATAATGTATAGTATATGCATGTCATTACCCTAGAGACAGATTCAGGATTTGAGGTTTATGAGTTCATATTGTAATTTTAAATTAATATGCAATAATAAATAAGTTCAAATTTAAATATTTATAAATATTTAGTAATTTCATAATAAAAATACATAATCTACGCAAGAATTACTGGGTTCCCTGAAACCCATATTTAATGCTCTAGGTCCGTCTTTGACTAACCCTGGGGATAGGGACATGGAGAGGATTGGATTACAAATTTTATAAAAGATGAAAAATTTAAAGCATTTTGTGACAAGGAAAGACTTCAATTAACCAACAACAAAGCTACATCCGAGGATCATGAGGAAACATAAAAATAGTTTGAACTTTTGATGCCTTCCAAATCTTGCTTATCTTTCTTGATTTCGATTTCACAAGCTGTTAATTTGGTGGGTTCCATCAAGGGGTGAGCTTCAGTCGGTTTGTTGTAAATGTTATCGTTTGACATATTGGTTATCGGTTTAAAAATATGCTTAATTGGACCAATAAGATATTCGTTATCGGGGATCGAGTATCGATTCTTATCCGTTCGGTTATCGATTTACCCGATAAGAATAAAAAATATCTAAAAAAATTTGTTTTTATTATAGAAATCATGATCATACTGTTAAGAGAAAGGAACTGAAGTTTTGTTCTTACGAAAAGAAAGGATTAAATTTCAACTTTAGAAAAGAAAACTTTCTTTGCATTTGAAAATCCCAATGAATGATCTCGATTTTTAAAGTTATAAGTTAGTAGGAGTAAGTAATAAGACAGTAAGCTCTACTGAGTTTACTAGAAAAACCCCTAAATACAATTTTTCGAAATGGAAATTAAAGGGTAAAGGTACAATATCAGAAGGTGACTCTGAGTCCTGCGAACGCGACGACAAGTTTACATTGAGTCTCCACAGCAATGCTCAACCAACTAGCTAATAATCAACAATAGCTGAGGCACCTGAGATCTGCACAAAAATGTGCAAAAGCGTAGTATGAGTACACTATAGCGGTACCCAGTAAGTATCAAGACTAACCTCAGTGGAGTAGTGGCGAGGGACAGCCAAGACACCCACATGACTAAATCATCTGAACAAGTATACATGTAGAACTAGCGGGGAACAATATCAGTATAAGGCTAGGTATGATGACAATAATAATACAACATTTATAAAAGAGACTAAAAATAACAAATAGCAACGAGACACAACAGGTAATAACACTGTAGAGAAAGCTGAGCATGATCCAAATCTGGTGTAACTGAAGAAAAGAAGACAAGTGACAACTAGTAGGAACAACCACTTTCACACCAGTTTTACCCAAGGATTTCACGAGGTGACAAACCGCAAAATCACAAATCACGGCTCTTAATTCGTGAAACCTAATCACTTGGCATCTTGTTCCCACATTACAATTCATAATCGCACGGACGACTCACGTGCCAATAGAACATCCCTCACACAGAAGGCAAGTTGACAAGAGTATGTATAATGGCCAGTGACGTCAGGATTCATCTTTTACAATCGATATGAGTGATTTTACTACGTGTATACTTGTGCAAGTGTTCTACCACAATTCAAGTCAACATATAAAAGTAGAGACAATGAATGGCTCATAAGAAGCGATCACCACAAAATGTACAGTACAATAAAGGCAGCAATGAAGTTTGGAGCATCGACTAACACAACAAGATTAGCTACATAGAACTGAGCAAATAGTGCAACACGGAGGTAAATAGTTAATAGTATTCCAAGGAAAACAATAATTAAAGTCAAGTGCACAGAAAAGGAAAATGACAACAAGAGCCCTACCGACGTACCGCCTCGTAGTCTCAAATCATAAAATGAATCATAACTTTCCTTATATCACCGTGAGAGCCTTTATATTTAGTTTTGAAAATCTATTTTCCCGAAATAACATCTCGTGTTTTAGACCACCTTATCACACATAATGGTTTCTAGTAGTTCCCCGACTAGCCACGCATTTCAAGCCCACCTTATCTCACCACATGCGTTTCAACATCCAGACCTTATACCACCGCATGCGTATCAATTGTTTAACCAAAGAATTATATCCTTTGTCTAAAGATATTTCTAGGATGAACACGTGTTATTGATAATCAAGGAAATAGAGAAAAATGAATAATAGACAATATTACAGAAATATAGAAAAGCGAAGTAAATTGTATTCGAGATTCAGATGCCTTTACAAGTTGTATTCCCTTCCCTTATATAGGAGATTCCCTTATATAACGTACAACTCTTGCTATGGATTCTCATTAATGACTAATTATGACATTAATGAGGCGTTACAAAGGATAACGGTAATTGGGGTACGGTTACATAACGTTCGAGTAATCAATTGTGGGTTCTTGAATCTGCCCGTAGCTTTGTCTAGATTCATTCTGACCGTGCCTCTTCCCTGTTTTGATCAGGTTGAGTTTCCCGTGGCTGATAAGCTCGAGGGTTTATTGAATCGTGCCTCTTTGTTCCGTACCTCTTCAAAGAATCACATCCAGCTGTCGCATTCTCTTGTGTCCACGTAACTGGCTGAGTTGTCAAAAGCTGGCTTATGTGTGAAACTCTTTTTTACCAATACAGATAGTCCCCCCACTTACCATATATTTATCGATTAATATTTGATAAGTGGATATTCATTTATTGTGGGAATATTTTGCCGCCGCTTTTCCTCGAAACATTGTATCCTTCTCTGCACCATACGCGTCGTTTGTCACTTCCATTTAATGCCAATACCACGTGTCCTTTTCGGGTTGATTCTGCATTTACTCGACACCTTTTAGGGATTTTTGCAGTTGTGCCAGTCCTAAAGTGACATCTTCAATTATGACTTTTTATCATTATTTTTCTTTTTTTCCATGTTTGACGGTTGTCCTCAAGTATAAATACCTTTCTTCTTTTCTTTGCTTCCACGAAACACTTTCTAACTTTTTCTTTTGTAAAGAACTTTCTTCTTGCCTTTGTAAACATGTCTTCTTCAAACCAACCTCAGGGAGTAATTGATATTGAAAATTTAATACCATCTTCTGCTCCGACTAGGAGTCGGAGAGGTGGTAGCCTTAGAAGTCTNGTACCCTTTCACTCTAGGGTTTAGACCCCCCATTGACCCAGTCATAATTGAATTCTGCCATTTTTTCAATGTCTGCTTAGGACAAGTTGGTCCGCTTGTGTGGCGAGTTGTCGCATGTCTTAAGAGTTTAGTTTCTTTATCCTCGGTTCCTTTTACTTTCAACCATCTTATTCATCTCCACTCTCCTACCTTATTTCGTGAAGGGGTTTTCACTCTGACTACTAGAAGCAAAAGAGTGCTGGTAACCCCTGGAGATGATAAGGATAGGGGTTGGTACCTCCGGTATGTTGTTGTACCCACTGTTGGTTTAGTGGGTGAAGAAAATCTTCCCTTCCTTGAGAAGTGGAATCGCGCACGTGAGTATGCTTTAGCTCACATCTATTTACTTTTCCTTGTTCTGACTTGCGATATTTTATTAACACCGTATTTGTTTCTTCTTCTTTCAGCAATCATGGATACTGTTGAGAATGTCTCCGGTATCCGTGATTGGGTAGAAAAATTATTGTCTGTTGCTCCTTTAGAAGAAAGATCTTGGAAGTACCTCGCCGGGAGGTATGGGTGGCATGTAAAGACCCACGGTAAGTGAAGATTTTGTTCTTCCTTCTTTCCTTACTCGAGTTCTTCTTTCTTTGTCGCTTAACTTTTTCCCTTTGATAGGGTTCTCTACTCGTGGGGTGTCTGCTTCATCTATCCCAAAGATATCTTTGGATCAGGCCCAAAAAATTATTGTTGGTTCATCTTCCTCTAAGAGGAAGATGGGTGAGTCTCGTTCCGTAGAAGAAGAAGAAGGTGCTTTAGTACACAGGCCACGGAGAAGGCGGGTGGTTTCAGATGATGAGTTTACACCCTTGAACTTGCCTTCCATGTCTGTGGTTGAGCCCTCTACCCTTGAAGATGTTTCTCATTCCCCCATTCATAAGTCTGTGGATTGTCTGTTCCATGAAGGTTCTGACCTTGCTCCTGACGATGTCCCTTTGGCTGTTGTCTTTCCTACTTCTTTAAGAGAAGCTGTCTCTTCTGCTCCTTTGGCTATTACGGCTTCTGCTGTTGCTTTTCCCGTGGCTTCCTCAACTCTTCAACCCTCCGTTCCTGCTGCTTTGCCCATGGCTTCTTCAGCTCCTCAACCCTCTGTGCCTGTTGTTGTTTCATATCTGCTTGCTTCTATGCCTTCCGCTAGGGAAGTGTGGTCTTCCAGCAGAGAGATGCGGCAGGTGGTATTAGAGGTTCCAGCTGAGGGGAATCTTTTCAAGAAAATGGGTGAGCCTGAAGTGTGGCTCAAGCCTTTGATAGGTCCCTCTGAGAAAGCCAAGCTAGCCAGCCACAGTGCTCTTACATGGGCCAATGAGGTCGTGCATACTTCTTTGAAGGTATGATGCAGGTTATCCTCTTTCATTTTCGTATATGAAATTTACCATATCTGATTTGTTTATTTCTTGTAGATTAATCTTATAGGCATGCAGTTCATGAAGAGGATCTCAAACACATACCAGGAGATAAAGAGTTGCAGGCCGATGCTGATAATTGGAAAGCACAGTATGATAGCCTAAGGATTGACATGGATGCCTTAGAAGAGGAAAAGAGTACCTTGAAGCGGCAGATGCGGCTTATGGCAGCAGAACTGGCAGCAGTGAAGGCTTCTTCCAGTCAGGCTGATAAAGACAAGAGTGTTCTGGAGTCCTCATTTGCTGAGCAGCTATCCCGCGCCCCAGAGAAGATTAGAGACTTGAAAAACTTGTTGGGGCAGAAGGAGGAATACTCAGGCGAGCTCGTGCAATCACTCACTCGTACTCAAGAGGACCTTCGTAAGGCTTTAGATAAAGTTCAAACTCTAGAGGAGTCGATTGTACCGTTAAGGGTCGCCCATGAAGTTGCGGAAGCAAAGAAGGACAGATTGAGAGCTTAGCTTCAAGTATGGGCAAGGAATTATGAAGATTTTGAAGAGGTGGATGTTGTTGATGTGAGCTGGGCGTACATGAATTCTCGCCTTGACACATTGACGGAAATGAGTCAAGAGGGTTTCGACCTTAGTGCTGAAATAGCTAAAACTAAGGAAGCCATGGAGAAGGCTCAACAAGGTCATAACCTCTCTTCACCTGATGGTGAGACTCCAGCCACTCGTGCCTCTTCATCCCTAGATGCTCCCGCTCCTTCTGCCAGTGAAGTCAACCCCTCTCTTGAAGAAGTTTAGTTGGTTCATCCCTTTTTTTTCCTTTGTCCCAATTGGTGGTTACCCCTAGTCCCATCGGGGGTAAATTTAGATTTCTTTAAAGTCCCAAATGACAACTTAGGGGCACCACAATGTATATAAAAATTCTATACGACTAAGCATAAGTTAATACTTAGTTTTTGCTTAGCCGTTTTAATATATTAATGCTAGTATGACTTTTGTTGAGATTCTGTTTCATTCTTTAAGTCTTTTTCATGATTCATTTTTTGAGGTTTTAGTTTTACCTCTGAGTTTTGCATATATAATGCTTTATATTACTCGTACCTTTTTCGTAATAGGCACGANTAGGAATTTTACACATGTTTAAGAATGTTTCCAAGGAAAGTTTTTTGTTTGAACTTCCATGACATTTTACATGTGTTTGATTATCGTCTAAAACTCATGTTACAACTGTTTTTGTTTAACATATTTGATATACTCTTGTCTTCCGTAACTATTTTCATAGGCAACAGTTTTTCGATATTAATACAAGGGAACAACTATTTTTTACTAGTAACAGTTTTGATAAAGATTGGAGTTTTTACCCACAACTGTTTTCGTTGGAAATAGTTTTCTAATAAGTACGAGAGAAATGTTTTCAAATTCGTAACTGTTTTTATTTGATAACAGTTTTCTGAACAAATACAAGGATTTAGATCTTTCATCCATAACTGTTTTATTTGATAACAGTTTTTTGAATAAGTACACTGATGATGATCTTTTACCCATAACTGTTTTTGTTACAACAACTTTGAATAAGTATAAATATGTACATTTCTTTCTCGTGACTAATATTTTGCCTTTCAACCTGAACATGTTCGAAGGTTTTGGTTTTTTGCATTAGGCTTTGTATTTGGATGACTCTTTTGATCTCTTTCGATTCTGCTCGTATCACTTGTCTCGTTGGGTAGATGGGTCTTCAGGCTCGAGCTTTTGACTTTCTGATAGTCTTCTTTGCTTCGTCTTAGCCTTCCATACTGTATAGTCCCCCAAGTGTTTGAGCTTTGAAGAATGAAATCTCGAGCACTTGATTATTCCTTCCTTGTGGTCCTTTTCCTGAAAAGGAAAAATATTTCGGAATCGAAGGTATATAGTTTTTTAGATGATGACTGCTTAACCCTTTTAAAACGTCCATCAGAAAGTGTAACCCTAGACCGGGAATTGTGTTATTTCCTCGCGTCTTTGCAGGTCTAATATCATCATCTGGTGATGGGTTAGCTTTGTGCCTATCATCTAAAAAAGTTAGTAAAATTTTTAAATGTTCAAAATAAAATCGAACGTGTGATACCTGATGGGGGGTATTCTTTTCCTTAGAAGTAACACTTCTTTAGGTGGATGGAATTCCAGCTTGTTGGTAGAACTCTGCCGTCCATAGCTTCCAACTCATAGGCGCCTTTCCCAGCTATGCCTCGGATTTTGTAAGGTCCTTCCCAGTTTGGATTTAGCTTTCCTGCACCTGCTTCTTTCGTTGATTGAAAGACTTTTTTGAGGACGAAGTCCCCAATCTTGAAGTACCTGAGATGAGCTTTACGGTTGTAATAACGCTCTATGATTTGTTTTTGAGCTGCCATCTGTATCAGTGCTGCTTCTCTCCGTGGTTCGAGCAGGTCCAGATTGGTCCTCAATTCGTCGTCGTTTGCTCCCTCCATGGATGTTGCGAACCTTATGCTTGGTTCTCCAATCTCCATAGGTATTAAGACTTCTGAGCCATAGACAAGTGCGAACGGGGTTTCTCCCGTGGCTATTTTTGAAGTTGTTATGTATGCCCATAATACCGCTGGTAACTCATCAGGCCAGTTTCCTTTGGCTTTATCTAGCCGCTTCTTTAGATTGTTAATGATGACCTTATTCATTGACTCAGCTTGACCATTAACCATAGTGTGGTATGGTGTTGAAGTGATCCGTTTGATTTGCTAGATTTCGAAGAATTTTGTGATTTGCAAGCCTATGAATTGTGGGACATTATCGCACATGATCTCCTTTGGTATTCCAAAGCGGCATATTTTGTTCCGCCATAAGAAGCTTTTAACTTCCTTTTCTCACACTTGTTTGAATGCTTCTGCCTTTACCCACTTTGTAAAATAGTCGGTTAGCATGAGCAAAAAACGTACCTATCCTTTAGCTGTGGGAAGAGGTCCCAATATGTCCATACCGGATTTCATGAAAGGCCATGGAGATATTATTGGATGCAATAATTCTACTGGTCGATGCATGTTATTGGCAAACCTTTGGCACCTGTCACATTTGAATATGAAGTTTTCGACTTCTTCTTCCATCTTAGGCCAATAGTAGCTAGATTTTTTTTGATTAGGGTTTTCACTAAGGATCTCGCCCCTGAGTGATTTCCACAGTGTCCTTCGTGGACTTCTTTCATCACAAATTCCATTTGGTTAGGTCTGAGGCATTTAGCTAGGGGTCCTCCGAACATCTTGCGATAAAGCGAGTTGCGAATAAGGTAGTACCGTGCACCTTTGTGGAGAAGTGCTTGAGCTGCTTTCCTTTCTTCAGGTACGGTGCCTTTCTGCAAAAAATTAAGAATTTCGTTTCTCCAGTCCCAGGTTAAGTTGTTGAAAGTTACCTCATTCTTGTCCTGGTCGATCATTGAATGAAATAGTTGGACGACAATTGTATTGTCCTTGTTTGTTACTTCCGTGACTGCTGCGAGGTTAGCTAATGCATATGCTTCTGCATTTTCCTCTTTAGGTATTTGCATTACTTTCCATGTTTGAATTATCTCACGAGCTCCCGTGCTTTTTCAAGATACTGTTGCATTCGAGTCTCTCGAGCGATGTAAGTCCCCTGTATCTGATTTACTACAAGTTGAGAGTCGTTGTTGATCAT
The DNA here is from genome assembly GCA_005239525.1 of Nicotiana knightiana. Taxonomy (NCBI): domain Eukaryota; kingdom Viridiplantae; phylum Streptophyta; class Magnoliopsida; order Solanales; family Solanaceae; genus Nicotiana; species Nicotiana knightiana. Next base: position 39,525 of record ML368391.1, on the reverse strand, counting down.
AATTTGCTCGATTGAGATCTCCCGTGCGAGTTCAAGCCCTGGAATAACAACTTCGTACTCTTCTTCGTTGTTAGTTATAGGATAACACTTGATAGCTTGCCGTGTCTTTTCACCCGTGGGTGATATTAAGATTATGCCTAAGCCGGCACCTTTGATATGAACCATCGGTGAATAGGGTCCATAGGCCCGGATTAGCACCGTTAAAAAGTTGTAACTCTTTCTCTACTTCAGGAACAATGCTATTACTAAAGTCAGCAACAAAATCAGCTAGTATTTGAGACTTAATTGCAGTCCTAGGTTAATAGATTATTTCATGCTCACTTAATTCTATGGCTCACTTGGCTAATCTCCCTAACAATTCCTATTTATGCAGAATATTTCTTAAAGGATATGAAGTCACGACAGTGATTGGGTGGCATTGAAAATATGGTCGTAATTTTCTAGATGCCATTATTAAAGCTAAGGCTAACTTTTCCAAATGTGGATATCTAGTCTCAACATCTAGCAAAGTTTTACTTACATATAGATAGGTGATTATTTACCTTTTATTTCTCTTACCAGTACTGCACTTATAGCAATTTCTGAGACAACCAGGTAGATGTACAATCTTCAGATTCTTGAGGGCTTGCTGACATTCTTCAGTCCATTCGAACTGATTCTGCTTTTTGAGAACTGAGAAGAATTTAAAACTTTTTNAGGTATTTCTTCTATAGCTTTAATTTGAGCGGGATTTACCTCTATTCCTCTGTTCGATACAAGGAAACCCAAAAATTTACCAGATTGCACTCCAAAAGCGCATTTCTCTGGATTTAGCTTCATATTATACCTGCGTAAAATATCAAAAGCAGTAGAGAGATGCTGGAAATGGTCTTGTGCTTGTGTTGATTTTACCAACATATCATCAATATAGACTTCCATTGTCTTCCCAAGATGTTCTTGGAAAATTTTAGCCACTAACCTTTGATAGGTGGCTCCAGCATTTTTCAAGCCAAAAGGCATCACTTTATAACAATAAATCCCCCTGTTTGTAATCAAAGAAGTTTTTTCCTCATCTGAGGGATCCATTTTAATCTGATTATAACCAGAATATGCATCTAAGAAGCTTAATAATTCATGACCTGTTGTGGCATCAATCATTTGAGCTATATGTGGCAATGAGAATGAATCTTTGGGGCATGCTTTATTTAAGTCAGTATAATCTACGCATACTCTCCATTTGCCATTCTTTTTACGTTACCTCTCGTATCGAACCAACCTTTAAGAGTTTCTGTACCTCTTCGTCGATCACTTGGTTCTTGAATGGTCCTTGCTTTCTTTTCTTATGCTTAACAGGCACGAAGGATGGATCTTCATTTAGTTTATGAGTCATCACTTCTGGTGGGATGCCTGTCATATCTGAGTTGGACCATGCAAAGCAGTCTGCATTAGCCTTTAAATAATCAATTAACTTACCTCTTCTAGCAGGGCCCAGCCTCGTGCCTATATACACTTTTTGTTCAGGCTTTTGTTCAGACAATGGAACAACTTCGAGCTCTTCCGTATTTGTTTTGATGTGCTCGTCTTCCTCTGGTTCGTGAATGACGTCCAGTATGGAATCTGCATCTGTGTGGTATAGTACACCTTCCGTGGTAACTTGATTTACCTTCTCGTAAGTATTTTCTTTCATACCCGTTTCAGCAATAATACCTTCCGTACCTATTTGGGTAGTAATTTCTTCCATGCCTGTTTGTGCGGCGTTACCTGCTTGGGAGATTCCCTTATCTCATGATTCTTCTACCTCTATTTTCTTGTTGTAGTGTACCACAAAGTTTATATTTCTTGCGGTCTGATGATCGCCTCTAATTTGCTGAATCCCCCATTCATAGGGGAATTTAATAACCTGACGCAATGTGGAGGGTATTGCTTTCATGTCGTGGATCCATGGCCTTCCCACGATTACGTTATAAGCCATGTCAGTACTGATGACTTGGAATCTGGTACTTTTGATCACCCCCTCAGCATAGGTGTTAAGCTCAATTTATCCTTTTGTTATAACCGTAGAGTTATCAAACCCTGATACTGCTCGTGCTTGGGATTACTTGATTCCCCAATAGCATTTCTTATACGACTCTTAGCAAAATGATATTGACTGAACTGCCTGGATCAATCAACACTATTTTTACGTTAGTGTCATGAATAAGTAAAGATATTACCAGAGCATCATTGTGAGGAAGCATTAATCCGCCGATATCTGCATCATCGAAGNTCTTTGGGCCACTTAACCTTGTCTCCCATGTTCCTCAATATTGAGACAAGTTCAGTAGTACTTACATTAAAGGTATGATCCCCAATTTGAGTATTACCTCTAGGTCATTCATCTCGATCTTTTCTGGATCTAGACGAGGATGAGACTACGTCTCTTCCTTGTGGTCTATAGTCTGACCTAGTATTTTCGAACCTCGGACGAATATCGCATCCCGAGGGTCCTAAGTAAGGATCATACCTATTTTTACCTAATCTTCTATCTGATTCAGGACGTTTGGATTTGGAATGATCTTCATCTCTCGAACGAGCAATGATATCTTCTTCTATTATGAGTTTAATACTATACCTGTTATATAAATCGTTCCACGTTGTAGCGGGGAATTCTCTTAGACTTTCCTTAAGTCGTCTCGTGGGTTCTGAGCTTTTATCGTTTAGGTTGCTTGCAAATGCCATGGCTGCCCAATTATCAGGCACCCTGGGTAACTGCATTCTTTCTCGTTGAAACCTGTCTACAAACTCAAGGAGTAGTTCCGTGTCTCCTTGTTTTATTTTGAATATGTTTTCCATTCTTTTCTCAACTTTTTGTGCACCAGAGTGTGCTTTTATAAATGAATCTGCAAGCTCAGCAAAAGAGTCAATAGAATTTTCAGGGAGAAGAGAATACCAGGTTAGGGCCCCTTTGGTAAGTGTTTCCCCAAATTTTTTGACAAGGACTGATTCAATCTCTTGTTTTGTTAAGTCGTTGCCTTTTACCCCAGTAGTGAAAGCAGTCACATGGTCACGTGGGTCAGTTGTTCCATCATATTTGGGAACGTCAGGCATTTTAAACTTCTTGGGTATAGGCAAGGGTGCCGCACTTGGCTTCCAAGGTTGTTGAGAATATCTATCAACATCAATGCCTTTGATGATAGGTGGTACTCCAGGAATTTGTTCGATGCGATCGTTCTGCTCCTTCATCTGTTTCTGCATGGTTAGCAGTAAATTTTGTAATTCTGAGTTATTAGATATACCTGGTCTCGTTTCGAGAGATTCATTAGGAGTATCTCCTCTTCCTGAGTTTGCCAACCCAGATTGAGCATTTTCCATGGTGATGGTATTATTGGGGGTGGCGTCGGTGGTGTAGGTAACGCTGCCGGTAATCCTCTCGCAAATTCTTGCAAAGCTTGGCTCACATACTCTGCAATCATTTGCTTTACATGATCTTGTTCCACAGTTTGATCATTATCACCATTGTTGTTATTGGATCTTTCTGGGAATATTTCCCTTGAACCACGTGGGGTTCCTGAAGGTGATGGAACTGGGGTTCCATTCCTTGTTGGTTGTTGTCGTTGGAGTTCGACATAGTTCAGAGGATATCACTTGAAAAGCAAACAAAGATTATCAGATTCCCGGTAACGGAACCAATTTGTTTAACCAAAGAATTAGATCCTTTGTCTAAAGATATTTCTAGGATGAACACGGGTTACTGATAATCAAGGAAATAGAGAAAAATGAATAATAGACAATATTGCAGAAATATAGAAAAGCGAAGTAAATTGTATTCGAGAATCAGATACCTTTACAAGTTGTATTCCCCTCCCTTATATAGGAGATTCCTTGATATAACATACAACTCTTGCTATGGTTGCTCATTAATGAATAATTATGACATTAATGAGGCGTTACAAAGGATAACGGTAATTGGGGTACGATTACATAACGTTCGAGTAATCAATTGTGGGTTCTTGAATCTGCCTGTAGCTTTGTCTAGATTCATTCTGACCATTTCTCTTCCCTGTTTTGATCAGGTTGAGTTTCCCGTGGATGATAAGCTTGAGGGTTTATTGAATCGTGCCTCTTTGTTCCATACCTCTTCAAAGAATCACATCCAGCTGTCGCGTTCTTTTGTGTCCACGTAACTGGATGAGTTGTCAAAAGCTAGCTTACGTGTGAAACTCTTTTTTACCAATACATCAATAATAACAACAGCACGACAGAAACCTCGTGCAACTCAATAACAACCGCACGACAGAAACCTCGTACAAACACAGTAACAACTGCACGACAGAAACCTCGTGCAAACACAATAACAACCACAAGACAGAAACCTCGTGCGACAACATAACAATTCTCTCAACAACAACATCCGTGCCAAAACATAACAAGTCAAATTAATTTACACAATACGTGCCCACATGCCATAACATTTCCTCAAAACAGTTTCAATATCACAACCACACATATCCCTCGGCTCAACGATACTGAACACAACAACAACAATGGCAATAACACAAGGAACTTCAGAACAGAAAGAGACGGAAGAACGAGCTCACAAATAAGGACACGACATGGAATAATAGTTTTGACAAGACTAGATCAACAAGGAGGAGATAATGTGTAGCTATGATTCCGTAAAAGTAAAATTCGACGATAAGAGAGATTACACGAATCACTAATTCTAAATAAGGATAAGTCAACAATGATAAAGGATAACAATACTTCATTTTAGATTGAGCAATCACGGAAGAGATACAACAAATTCAATTAAGGACAAGTAATTACGGAAAAGATAATAATAACTTCAATTAAGGATAAGTAATTAGGGAATGAGAGCATGGCAATAGAAGAGGCAACAACTTCAGTTAAGGGCTTAAGGCACATAAGATTTTAATCGGCAATAAGGGTGGAACATGAAACAATTAATTCCAAATAAGACACGTAAAGGTGAAACTAGTAAGTGGGGGATTTAACATGACAAAACAACTTCATATCTAATGAACCTAAGAACCTAAGAGCCTTAAACAGTTAAATTTCCATAAATAAGCCCGAGCACGTACTCGTCACCTTGCGTACACGGCCTTCACATGACACAATTAGCACACATGACTCAAATCCTAAAGGGTAGTTCCCCCACACAAAGTTAGGCAAGATAATTACCTCAAAGAAGTTAGACTGTTACTCTAAAATGACCTTCACGTGTGAAACAACATCCGGACGACTCAAATCTAATCAAAATAACTTTAATTCATAAATAAAACTCATAGAAAATAATTTCGGTTAATTAAGCTGTGATTTTTAATTAAAACTAAAAGTCAACCCTCAGGCCCACACCTCGGAACCCGACAAAATTCAAAAAAATCGAACATCTATTCCGATACGAGTACAACCATACCAAGCTTACCAGATTCCGATATCAACTCGTCCTATACATCATCATCTTACACTTTTGAAAGATTTTACAATTTTTTCCCAAATTTCCATCTTAATTTTCTAATTTAATGGTGAAAACAAAGATAAAACCGTGAAACAAAATCAAAATCGGGTAAAGATCACTTACCCCAACACAACCACATGAAGAACCCCCAAAAAAACGCTCAAATCTGAGGTCTCTAGCTCAAAAGATAAAAAAAATGAACAAAACCCACGATTTGGAAATTATATTCTGCTGCCCAAGTAACATGAATCGCGATTGCGAAGATATGTGTGCGATCGTGAAGAAGAAAGATGACAACTGCCAATAATACGCTTCGCGATCCCGAAAAGAGAGATGTAATAACGATGAAGGAAATTTCGCTGCCCCAAAAACTATGCTACGTGATCGCAAACTAATTCAAGCGATCACGAAGAAGTAAGGATATCAGCTGCCAAGGTTGTTTCAATGCAAATGCGAAACTACGAACGCAAATGCGATGAAGGATAATACATAACTACGTGATCGCAGGATAAGTCATGCGAACACGAAGAGGAAAAAAATCTAGCTACCAGAACAAACTTTGCGATCGCTACTACACCCACACGATCGTAGAGAGGGACATCAGACACTAAAACTTCAGCATTCCAAAACATGAGAAAATGGCTCATAGCCCATCCGAAACACACTCGAGTACCCGGGATCACGTAGAAACATGCCAATAAGTTCCATAACATAACACGCACCCTATCGAGGTCTCAAATCATATCAAACAACGACAAAACTATGAATCGCACCTTGAATCGAACTTATGAACTTTCAAATCTTCCAACGTCCAAAACTCGTGCGGAAACATATCAAATCGATTCGGAATGACGTCAAATTTTGCATGCAAGTCTCAAATGACATAAAAGAGCTAATTCAACTATCAAAATCAAAATCCGAACCCGATATCACATAAGTCAACTCTCGGTCAAACCTCTCAACCTTCCAAAACTTTAATTTTTTCAATTTTTTTCGAAATGCTTCAAATTACCCTGCAGACCTCCAAATCCAATGCCGGACGCACGCCTAAGTCCAAAATCACCATACAAACCTATTGGAATATCAAAGGCTATTTCGGAGTCGTCTACACAAAATTCAAAACTCCGGTCAACTCTTACCGCTTAAGCTTCTAAAACAAGAATTCTTCTTCCAAATTGACCCCGAATCATCCAAAAAATAAACCTGAACACACACACAAGCCATAACACATAATACGAAGCTGCTCGAGACCTAAAGCCGCCGAATGGGACGCTAATTCTCAAAATAGCCAACTGGGCTGTTACATCCCCCTCTTCTTAAACAAATGTTCGTCCTCGAACGTGTCAATAACCATTCCAAGGTCATCAAATCACTGAGTGAACTACCATACATACACCCGCGGGTGATCCCATTCCACCCCAATCCACATAAGCCCGACAACACCATCTCAACTGAAATTTATCCCTTTCACTCACACTAATATCCCTATAACCAAATTTCTCACCATCTAATTATTCCCAAAAGACCACATTCCTACATCAACATATGGTATCAGCCTCAACTAGCTGCAACGACTTAAGCCTACACCCACAAGGTACAGCCAAACGATGTAACACATCACACATATGACATATTTCAAACCTTCTTAACATTGGCAATGATGCAAGAAAAATGAAGGCCTCATAACTATACACCCGAATCAACAAGTCACATCTAATGCCACCTGGGAACACACCTTGCAAGCTAAAACTCAATAAGCACAACACAAATATGACTGACTATACAAGGAAACACATCAAGGAACTAACAAACAAGCCCGACAGGCACCACTCCCTATCAGTACCATACTATGAATCAATTTCACAATGGAGAATCAAAACACGTAAACTAATCGAAAGGATCTCATCCTGATATAACTCCACCGCAGCACGCATCCTGGTTCAAACACATTGAATCACATGAAACCGCGAGGGTCTCACCCTCAACTCTGAATCACAAGAAGAATACACATCATACCAACCAAAACCTTCTACTAATTCAATTCTGCCAATAAAATCACAACAAATACTGAATACCCACACCGGTAGAGCATCTAAATCTTTCGTAACCCATCACTCAGAAATCACATCACAAATATCGAAATGAGTAACAGAAAGTCATTCATAGTCTCATAGCTCTTAATAATGAATAAAACAAAATGATAGACACGGGCTACCACTATAGAATCTCCCAGCAAGGGTAAATACATAAGCAAAGTACAAAATCACGAAACTCATCCATATGTCAAGCAAAATAGGAGGACTCACCCCTATAAGCAGAACCAAAATAAAATAAGAATGACGCTCCTCTATAACAAATCGAAACAATACCCATACAACATTATCTGGTGCAACGGCCTTAGTCCTACCGTGAAAGCATATCAAAGGGTCGGGCCTCTCCCTCTTGGGTGCCCTCTACTCGCCTTACCTGCACCCCAAGCTGGCTGTGTAGGGATATCAGCAATCAGAGCAGAACTCATAGCCTGAATACCCCGCTCTAACACATCTGTCTGGAGTCTGGGACAATCCCTCACCATGTGGCTGGTATCTTCCACACTCAAATCAAGCCCTCCGCTGGCGTGGTAGTGGAAGCTGTCTGGTACGGGTACCCTGAGACCCATGGGTACCTGAAACACCGTGCGAAGCCTGAAGTGCATACTAAACTGGTTGACCCACAAAATCTCTACCACGTCGTACCTTGCCTCCAAAATAAGGACTAGTAGATCCTCTCGGTCTACGAGGCATTTGAGCCTCTCTACCCTCTCTCTCCTGGTCTCGCATGACCTTTAATCTATGAGCGATCTCTATTACCTGCTGAAATGGAACATCCGACTCCAACTCCCAAGCGATGCTGAACCGAATAGCTCTTTGACTGTAGAAACCAAAGCAGGTGCATGTCTGGAAAAATCACTAAATATAACGGCATACTCTAACACTGACATAGTGCTCTGACGCAGTTTCTCAAACTCCACGCGCATGCATCCCGAAGGGTCTGGGGAAAAAACTCTCTCAAGAACATCCCTGAAAACTGAACCCATGAAAGTAAAGCTGCATCGGCCGGACTACCCAAATCATAAGCTCTCCACCACTGATATGTTGCTCCCTTAAGCTGGAGTAGTAAAAGCAACCCCACTCGTCTCCATAATACCCGTAGTGCTGAGAATACGGTAGCACTCCCCTAGGAACCCATGCGCATCCTCTAAAGCCAAACCACTAAAAGTAGGAGGGTAATACTTCTTGAACCTCGCAAGTCTAAGTTGTTCTTCCTCATATGATGTTGCCCTAACCACGAGCTGAACTGGTTAACATGCTGTGTCGGCATGACACCTGGAACATGACCAACATGGACTCGCTGCTACGGCGTACGGGTGGCGGGAGTCTGAGCTCCTCCCTCGATATGTGAAGTAGCTGGTGCAACTGAAATCAACGCTGCCTAAGCCAATGTACCATTCATGCTCCTCAACAGCTGCTCTGACAGGTGCTCTAGCTGTAGCACGTGCTCCTCCTCGACCTCTGCCTATGACTCTGCCTTGGCCCTTAGCAATACCGGCTCTGGTGCAGCGTCGTCGGTATCTGCAACTCGTGTCCTCACCGTTTATGAGAGAATAGAATGGCAAAGGTTCAAACTCCAAGATCAACAAACTCGCACGATAGGAATAAAACAAGTGAAATTGTCCTAATAGTTCTATAGCCTCTCGAAGATAAGTACATATGTCTCTGTACCGATCCGCAAGACTCTACTAAACTCGCTTATGACTCGTAGCACCTATGAACCTAATTCTCCGATACCAACTTGTCACGACCCCAATTTTCCTCTGTAGGATATCATGACGGCACCCAGTCTCTAAGACTAGGTAAGCCTAACACTTATTGAATTAACAGAAAAATTTAAACATCAACTGATAAATTTAAAATAGAAATCTTTATACACAACTTCAATCCCAAAACTGGTAGCACAAGTCATAAGCTCTACTGGGTTTACTAGAAGAATCCAAAAATACAACTATTCGAAATGGAAATAAAATGGTACAAGTACAATATCAGAAGGTGACTCTAAGTCCTGTGAATGTGGCAACAAGTTTACCTTGAATCTCCACAACAATGCTCGACCAACTAGCTATTAATCAACAATAGCTGAGGCACCTGAGATCTGCACAAAAATGTGTAAAAGCTTAGTATGAATACACCACAACGGTACCTAGTAAGTATCAAGACTAACCTTACTAAAGTAGTGATGAGGGACAGGAAAGACACCCGCAGGACTAAATAATATGAACAAGTATACATGTAGAACTAGCGAGGAGCAATATTGGTATAAGGCTAGGTATGATGATAATAATAATACAACATTTATAAAAGAGACTAAAAGCAATAGATAGCAATGAGACACAATAGGTAATAACAATGTAGAGTAAGCCGAGCACAATACAAATCCGGTGTAACCTAAGAAAAGAAGACAAATGATAACTAGTAAGAACAACCGCTTCCACACCAGTTTTATCCGAGGAATTCCACGAGGTGCCAAACCTCAAAATCACAAATCACGGATCTCAATTCGTGAACCCTAATCCCTTGGCATCTTGTTCCCACATTACAACTCATAACCGCACGGATGACTCACGTGCCAATAAAACATCCCTCACATAGAAGGCAAGGAGACGAGTATGTATAATGGTCTGTGACGTCAATATTCATCTTTTACAATCGATATGGGTGATTTAACTACGTGTATGCTTGTGCAAGTGTTCTACCACACTTCAAGTCAACAAATAATAGTAGAGGCAATGAATGGCACATAATAAACGATCACCACAAAATGTACAGTATAATAAAGGCATCAATGAAGTTTGGAGCAGTGACTAGCACAACAAGATTATCTACATACAACTGAGTAAATAGTGCAACATGGAGGGAAACAATTAATAGTATGCCAAGGAAAACAACAATCAAAGACAAGTGCACGGAAAAGGAAAATGATAACAAGAGCCCTACCGAGGTACCACCTCTAGTCTCAAATCATAAAATGAATCACAACTTTCCTTATATCACCGCAGGAGCCTTTATATTTAGTTTTGAAAATATTTTTTCCTGAAATAGCATCCCACATTTTAGCTCACCTTATCACACTACATGGCTTCTAATAGTTCCTCTACTAGCCACGCGTTTTAAGTCCACCTTATCTCACCACATGTGTTTCAACACCCAGACCTTATACCACTGCATGTGTATCAATAATAACAACAACACGGCAGAAACCTCATGCAACACAATAACAATCGCATGATAGAAACCTCGTTCAAATGCAGTAACAACCGCACGTTAGAAACCTCGTGCAAACACAATAACAACCACACGACAGAAATTTCGTGCAACAACATAACAATTCTTTCAACAACAACACGTGGGCCAAAACATAACAACTCAAATTAATTTACTCAATATGTGCCCACATGCCATAACATTTCCTTAAAACAGTTTCAGTATCACGACCACACATAGACCTCAGCTCAATGACACTGAACAGAATAGCAACAACGACAATAACATGAGAATACAACAAGTAAATCAACTCAGGAACTTCAGAACAAAAAGAGATGGAAGAACGAGCTCACAAAGAAGGACACAATAGGGAGTAATAGTCTCAGCGATACTAGATCAAAAGGGAATGAGTAGCATTGATACCGAAAAATTACAATTCGATGATAAGAGGGATAACATGAATCAATAATTCTAAATTAGGATAAGTCAACAATGATAAGGGATAACAATACTTCATTTTAGGTTGATCAATTATGAAAGAGATACAACAAATTTAATTAAGAAAAAGTAATTACGAAAAAGATAATAATAACTTCAATTAAGGATAAGCAATTAGGGTAGGATAACATGGCAATGGAAGAGGCAACAACTTCAATCAAGGCACATAAAAGTTTAATCGGCAATAAGGGTGGAACATGAAGCTATTATAAGACACGTAAAGGTGACACTAGTAAATGAGAGATTTAACAAGACAAAACAACTTCATATCTAATGAACATAAATGTCACGACCCAAATCTCCCTCCGTAAGACGTCGTGAAGGCACCTAGTCTCTACGACTAGGTAAGCCTAGCAATTGTGAAATAATTGAAATAAAAGAAGAATTTAACAATTAAACTTCAACATGTAACTATATAACGGAAAATGCTAATCGGCATGTACAAGTAAAACCAACAAAACTGAATATACACAATTCTCAAAACTCGGTAGTCACAAGTTATCGGTTCCGAACCTGCACTACTATTGAGTAGTGAGGATGGTCGATGCAGTTTTACCCAACAAGGTCGGGACCGGTTTCCACAGGGAGTTAATTGATTTGGACTTAGGTATCTATCTAAATCTAGATGCGTGTTTTGTTCCTAATTGCACTTCCACACATGTTGGTGTTGATTCTACTTCTAATTATATTCTATTATAAGCAAAGATTAAAGCAAAGTACAATATTTTATATGTTGTTTTTCAAGTGTTTAAAAAGACTAGGGTAGTGACTTCTACCTAGGTGGGTATCTAACGGGTATCAAGAATCTAGGGCAAGCTTGATTTGATTGGGGTCGTAATATAGCCATCACACTCAAGTACTAACTCTATAACTCACGGTAGTTTGAGTGATTTTGCCAATTTGGCGTTCTCAAGTCCAAATGGGTATTCATGTAATACAAGTGATATTAGCTCAAGTCGGGTATTACTATCTCTAGGTTTAAACCTTTAATTGGGGCTATCAATTTCTTGAGTTCACCCCAATTCCTTGTTAGCCTAGTTTTTCTACACTTATTCTTTCTTTCTCAAGAAGAGACTAAGTCATAAAGGCATAAATCAGTGTTTGCAACCACTAATTCTACAATTCTAGCAAGAACTAGGCTAAATATAACTAGCTCATAACCATTCAAGGCCTAAAATTCAATTACCCATTAAATACCCACACTAAGGTTGGGTCACAACCCTAGCTATGGGTCTAGCTACTCATAGAAATAGCATAAATCAAAGATAAAGAGAAGATAAAATCCATAATACTAAATTAAAAGATGAAATCTAATGTTATAAGGTAAATCTTGTACCAAATTTCCCAAAAAGGAAAACCTAGTCGTCTCACGTGCTCAGCAAAAAGATAACATAACCTAAAAATTACAAAAAGATCTATTTATACTAAGATAAATTTTTCGGACAAAAATACCCATGCAGAGGTTTCGCGGCCGCGTAATTCTGACCGCGGCCGCACTCATGCTTTCGTGGACGCATAATTCTGATCGTGGTCCGTGTTTCTTCACATCTGGGTCTGGATCGAACATTGTTTCGCGGATCGCTTAATTTCCATCGTGTCCGCGTGAGAGACTTTTGGGCTGCGTGACTTTGACGCGGACCGCCCTTCTCATTTTTGCTTCACTTGTGAACTCTCTGAACCTTAGCAACCACGGTCCGCGAAGTTCCAATCTCGGCCGCACAATTACTTTCGCGGCCATGTCTTTCTGTCGTGGTTCGCGTTCATGTTATATCCCAAAATTCCATATCTCTGATTCTTCAATTCGCTGACCTCTAAATAGTGTTCGCGACCGCATTGGTACTTTCACCGCCACACTTTTCTGCCACTATCTGCGTTCCACATCTCTTGGCTAGTATTGGTTTTTCTTCAAGTTTTGACTCCTTTATGAGTTGATTATGGCTTCTTTGGCTCATTTTGAACAATCCCTGCAAGCAAGCATATTACATTAGTTTCCAGGAATACCTTCACGCATTTTTGGCCCTAAACATAAGTAAAAGAGAGAAATTAATAGGTTAGAATCCCTACTTATCAACTCCCCTAAACTTAAGCTTTTGTTTGTCCTAAAGAAAATAAGGTAATTCTCACCTCCACAATAAAAAGGATATTTCAGCTGGCCTAAGGTGACTCCATCAAGCATCAATTGGGACTAACAATTACCCTCAACACAAATAAATTATCAACAATATTATGTTATGACCTTTTGAGTACCATAATTCTGATGTGACACTAGAGCATCAAGAGTTAACTCAATTCATCAAGAAAGCTCTCTCTCTCACATAGGTCATTGTGGATCCCAAACTCCTCCTCCTCTTCATGAGCAAATCTCACCTTTTAGAATGTAACACTCAAAACAAGGATTGTGAAGAAGTGCATTCATCACTCTCAAAAGAATGCCACAAGTCTGGCTTTAAGTACCATAAGCTTGACCCTTATGTAAATCACCACTAATGTAAGCTCACTCAACTCGAAATCATATAGGGATTTAGTGGGGATGTTATGAAGGCTTTTGGATCAAGGTAGGACTTATCGGACTATGATGGTTTCATCTTTCCTTAAGCACTCCATTTTCTCAATGCGGCTCATACTTTCTTGAATCTTTTTAAGTCACTTTCTTCTTCCTTAGGGGAACTAGAGAGATACACTATCACGCTTTCTTATTCATGAAAATTATTTTTCTCCTTTTCTCATCATTCCATGCCTTTCCTCATTACGTTCTCTGAATCCTTTCAACCTTCACTTTCTTTTTGACATATGTCTTTTTGACTTTTCTTCCTTTTCTTTTCCTTTCCTTTTCATCAATTATTTTTCTTCCTTGAACCTTTTATTACTTCGAGATTTCTCGTCTCTCCCCCAAACTTATGTTTTTTCCGATTGTTCATCATGAATGCTAAGGAAAGATTGGGTGCCAAGAGAGGGTCATTATAAAACAGATAAAGGCTTGTAATGTGGCTATTGAATGAAAAAGGCTTAAGCTCAAAGGGGTTGAATAAGGATATCATATTGGTAGGCTACGGAAGCTTTCAAAGTTCAAATTAGATCAAGGAGAGCCTGCAATCACTTCTTAAGTCGAGCTACACTTAAAATTTTGCGTAGACAAACATTCAGGGCAAGTTCTAGACTTATTGGCACGGAACTTGGGCTTGCAATTCAATACCTCACCTCTCAAGATACTAGATTTTTTAAAAAGAATAGAGTTGAGGTCCCACAACAACCCTAGCTAAGATTGAAAATCACAAATGGCTCAAAGAAACCACTCGATGATTCTTTTAGTCAACTTAAGAGTCTAAAGGTCACAACTAGAGCTATTATTTGTCAATCAACTTGTCTCCAACCATGAGGTCGAAGGTAATGTGTTAGTACGTAGTGAAACCTGCTTGAGACACTTTTATTCATTACTACTACATATCAAAGAAAAAAGAAAACGGACTCAATCCCTTAAGAAGCTTGTCACACCATCCATCGTTTGGAAGAGCAACCCAGTTCACACAATATCGACCTTTGGAGAGAACCGTGACATTAAGAAAACCAAAGGCTTATTGATCACGCAATATAAAAAGAAGCCACTAATTGAAATAAGAAGCTAAGTTATTAAGGAAAAATACAAAAGAAGTTATGAAGTAAACTACGGAAAGTAAAATGAATATGTACAATAATGGAGTATATACAAAATGGAAATAAATATATACATCGAATGGTAAAGTTATATACATACCAAAAGTGAAAAATAACGAACGTGAAAATAATGATAAATAAAGAGAAAGGAAAATAGTATCATTGTTATTACATACCAATGTCATCAAATCATAGTCAAATCAAAATGACCACCCCCCCTCCCCCCCAAATAAAAGATAGCATTGTCCTCAATACTAATATCAAAATAAGATCAGGGAAGGTTTAGAGAGTAAAGAAAACTCCCTATGTGATCTCCATCTGCATGGGGTCAGGCACATGAATGGGATCCTCGGACTGCATAGGATCCTCAGCTCCCTCCGGGTCCTCTAACTGGATCTCCACATCCTCGAACTGGGGGACCACGGGGTTACGGAGCATCTGGATCATCTCCTCAGTAATATGTGAAGTGGCAGCCAACTCCTCAGACTAGACAAGTGCTGCATCTGATGCCTCATGCTCTGCTGCCTGTGCTGCTAGGGCAATCTCCTCCATAAGCAAGTCCAGTGGGATATCTCCAGCATAAGTGAACTTATCTACCTCCCTTTTCAACTTCTCCACTGACTCCTTTGAGGCCTGAGTCTTTCTCATCTTCTTTACCTGCTTGCCCAGATCCTTGATCACCTTGCCATGAGCATCCAAAGTCTCCAGGATCTTCTTTTGGGGTTCCAGGAGCTTCTTATGGTTGTCCAGAATCTCCTTCAATGAATCCTCCACTGATGGAGGTACCTGAAGTTGTGCTGGGCTGACTGTGCTGCTACTGCACTGGATAAGACAGACAACTTTGATTTAGCTGCCTGCATTCGGTTGTTGATGCTGGATAAGGTCTGAGAAACCCGTAGTGCAGTCTGAGGGTAAGTAGAAGATGAGGGAACAGATAGTGGCATAGTGATGGATGGCCCGGATGAAGGATGAGGCATGGAAGCTGAAGATCCCTCGGCTTTGGAAGGCTCTGACCCGGTGGCCACTAACCTTGGCTATCAGACTGGCCAGTGGAGGTAGTGGCTTTTCCCTTGGCTTTTGGGTTATCCGCTCCTTGAAGGCTATATCAGGAGAAAGGTTTCTTCGGCTTCACCTTCATATCATAGTGCCTTCCCTCTACCCCTTGGTCCTCGAGATACATAGTGATGAAGTTGGGGTAGGGGTAGGACCTTTCTTCTTTTCCGGTTGCTTTGGATATGTGGTAGGGCATGAGGTTCCCTACAATGATTAGATACCCCGCCATGATGGATGCTACCAGAATTGCCCGGGAGTGTGGGAGGACAGTATCATGTTGGCAGGGGTCAAACCGGATGGATACAAATGTGCACCACCCTTTGGCTTCAAAGCTGAGGGTGTTTCTGGCTATTGGGACTCCAGCTGTGAGCCAGGACGGTGTTGTCCCTAGGATGGCTATTACTTCTGCTAGCCAAGGACGGGCTGCTTCATCTAGGGCCATTTTCTCAAAATATTGCTCTGCTTCCACATCCTCAAAACCGGCATATTTTTTCAAAGTGTTGCCATCAAACCGTATCTTCAGGTTCCGTACCTTTGTCACTGTGGTGCCCTTTTTGATGTGGGCAACATTTGCGTAGAACTCCTTGACAAGGTACTCATTGGCATCCACAATCTTGCTGGTGAAGTATTTCCATCCTTTTCTCTCCTCAAACTGTCTCTTGACATTTGGATTGTGAGGAAGGAGATCTCTTTATATGAACTATCACTCAAGGGTGAGCGACCTTTGGGGCCACCATTCCCAGAATTTCAAAGCCTTCTCACTCACGAACCTGTCAACCCACTCCTCGGGCTTTCTTTATCTATCAAGGCCACCCACATTGGTATCACCCCCACTCCCGTCATCTGGTACCTCGTCGTCATCATCATCATCAATATTAATTAAGGCACCTGTTGAGGTCGGAGTTGCAGCAGGTGGGGAAGATGGTGCCGAAGCCTCACTACCTCCCTCTAAGCCATAAGACGACCCAGAAGAGGAGGTAGGTTCATTGACCAATCTAAAAGGTTTTGATTGAGCCTTCGGTTGTTGTTGTTGTACAGATTCTCCCTCAGAAGTCTCCCGGGATTGGAGATATTCACTTGTGTCTGTTCGGCAGGAGGTCTAGTGAGGGTCGCCTTTTTGCTTATAATTCTTTGAGCTTCTAAGGGTAAAGCCTGCTTTCCTTCTGATTTGTCTAACCCACCGTGAGATCGCACCATTTTCTGCAACACACAAGTAGTGAAAGACAATTAGAATTGGGGTTCAATAATGCCTTAAAGCAGTACAGATGAAATAAACAATAGTGTTTCTCAGAACAGGACACCGGAGACCGCGTAAAAGTGAATGCGGCCGCGAAATGCCCATCGCTTTCAGCATAAAAGTGAACGCGGCCGCGAAGAGGTTAGGTTCAGACTACTGACTCTCTGATCTTGAACAAACGCGGGCCGCAAAAAATTAGACGCGGCCGCAAATGACCAATCGCGGATTGCAAAAAATAAATGCGGCCTTGAAAGCAATTAGTAGACTCTCTGAAGTTCAAAACACGTACCGCGAAAACTTGGATGCGACCGCGAAGGACCAATTGCGGACCGCGTAAAAGTAACTGCGGCCGTAAACTCTTATCAACACTCAGTAACTAAGATACAGGGTATCGCAAACCGCAAAAAAAATGAACGTGACCGTATACCCTATCGCGGACTGTGAAAAATTGATCGCGGCCACAAAATTCAAATGAGACTGGTACTGACGAACACTTAAATCTAGGGTTTTCACTAGTTACCTAAGAATTGTAGAAATTGATCATGCAAAGCTACAAACCCCAGCCCCCATTAGGCATACAAACACTACCCACATGTATTTGAGTAACAATTAAGTATTAATTTGACATTATGGAATGCATCTAACCCTAACTAAACAGAAAAATTAAAACAAAGAGAGAAGAAAAGAAAAGGATAAAATCAAATCATTGTATTGAACATACCAGTTGTAGAATTTTGTAGGAAATCTACTCTTGATGTTAATGAGATGAAATTGAGAGTAAGGAGAGATGCACAGACTTTTAGGTTCGGTGAAAAGTTGGGGTTCGTGAAGTGTAAAATGATTCAGTAACCCCTATTTATACTTAGCAACAGGGGAACCCGCCGCCTTACCTGAGCGCGACCATAAAATTTTATCGTGGTCCGCACTTTGTTACCTAATATAGATCTGCTTCAAGCACATGGGCGCGGTTCGTGGAATATTGGTCGCAACCACGGAAACACCGATGTCCATGAAAATTTGAACGCGGCCGTGAACTCTAAAAGATTTTTGACAATCCAACTTCATAGAGTTGGCATTTTTCTTGTTTCAACGACGTGTCCGTGCACAAAAATGTGCGGCCGCGAAGTGCTCATACGGTCCGCAAAATTTTAGGCGCGGTCCGTGAACTTTTGTCACTTAGCCACATTTCTTCCTTGTCAATATCCTGCACTGCACAACCAATTCCTACATACACTTCACCACCAGTTAGTTCAAAACAATGCTTAATCTAAGAAGAAAATCAAAAGAAAGAAAAACACATGGGTTGCCTCCCAAGAAGCGTCTGATTTAACATCACGGCACGATGCATGTTACCATCATCACTTGAAATGGATCAAGGCCACAATGTGGCTATCATCAATCTTACAAAGGTAGTTCTTCACTCGGTGCCCATTGACTCTAAAGATATCGCCATTTTTGTTTTTCAAATCTTGAGCACCAAATGGGGTGACATGCACCACTTCAAACGGGCCACTCCACTTTGACTTGAGCTTTCCTGGAAACATCCGTAACCGAGAGTTGAATATAAGAAAAAAGTAACCTTCCTTGAATTGTTTGTTTCGGATATACTTGTCATGTAAGTACTTCATCTTGTCCTTATACAAGGACAAGTTGGAATAAGCATGGAACCGTAAATTATCAAGTTCATTTAGTTGCTCTACCCGGAGATTGGCAGCTACATCCCATTCAAGGTTCAATTTCTTCAAATCCCACATGGCCTTGTGCTCTAATTCAACCGAAATATGACATGCTTTCCAAAATACCAACCGGTACGAAGACATGCCAATTGGAGCCTTGTGTTCTGTTCTATAGGCCCATAAAGCATCATCAAGTTTCCTTGACCAATCAGTCCGGTTTGCATAGACAGTCTTGGATAATATGCTCTTTATCTCCCTGTTGGAGACCTCAACCTGTGCACTTGCCTAGGGGTGATAGGGAGTTGACACCTTATGATTGACACCATACTTGGAAAGTAAAGTGTCAAAGGCTTTGTTGCAAAAATGAGAACCCCCATCACTAATGATAGCTCTTGGGGTGCCGAACCTTGTGAAAATATTTTTCTTCAAGAAATACACTACACTTCATGCCTCATTGTTGGGAAAATCCATAACTTCAACCCATTTGGAAACATAATAAACAACAACCAGAATATAAGTGTTTCCATATGAACTCACAAATGGCCCCATAAAATCGATTCCCCACACATCGAAAATATCAATCTCAAGAATGGTGGTGAGGGGCATTTCATTCTTCTTGGAAATTCCGCCGGATCTTTGTCACTCATCACAACGCCTAACAAGCTTGCTAGCGTCTTTGTACAAGGTAGGCCAATAGAATCCACAGCTTAGGACCTTTGTAGAAGTTCTCGCCCCACCATGATGACCATCATAGGGTGAGGAATGGCAAGCTTCAAGGATACTCAATTTCTCTACGTCCGGAACACATCTCCGGATAACTCCATCATTGCAAATCTTGAAAAGATATGGCTCGTCCCAATAATAATCCAAGTAGTCCCGTTTGAGCTTCTTCCTTTGGTTAGAAGAGAGCTCACATGGGATAATGTCGGTCACAAGAAAGTTAGCCACATAGGCAAACCAAGGCATCCCATTCAAAGACACAGAGAGGAGTTGTTCATCCAGAAATGAATCATTAATCTCGAGGCCATCATGGGCCCTCCCCTCCTCTTCTAATTGGAACAAGTGGTCCACCACTTGATTCTCACTCCCTTTCCGGTCTATGATTTCAAGGTCAAACTCTTGTAGAAGAAGAACCCATCTCATCAACCTAGCCTTAGAGTCCTTTTTGGTCATCAAGTAACGAAGTGCCGCGTGATCGGTCTGCACAATCACTTTGGTACCCATGACGTACAACCAAAACTTTTCCATGGCGAAGACAATGGCTAATAACTATTTCTCGGTCACTGTATAGTTGAATTGGGCGTTGTTTATTGTTTTGCTTGCATAATAAACCGTATGAAATATCTTGTTGATTCTTTGCCCCAAAACCGCTCCTACCGCAACGTCGCTAGCATCGCACATGAGCTCAAATGGTGAGCTCCAATTGGGTGCAGTAATGATGGGACTGGTAGTCAAACTATACTTGAGAAGCTCAAAAGCTTTCATGCAATA
Organism: Nicotiana knightiana; assembly: GCA_005239525.1. Lineage (NCBI taxonomy): Eukaryota > Viridiplantae > Streptophyta > Magnoliopsida > Solanales > Solanaceae > Nicotiana > Nicotiana knightiana. The sequence continues at coordinate 19,185 of ML368391.1, read as the reverse complement.
ATCATTGAACACAAACTTGGCATATTTTTCCAACAACTTGCACAAGGGGTTCACCACTTTTGAGAAATCCTTGATGAACCTTCGGTAAAACCCCGCGTGACCAAGAAAGCTCCTCACTCCCTTGACAGAAGTAGGAGTAGGGAGTTTTGATATCACTTCAATTTTTGCTTTGTCCACTTCAATACCATTCTTGAAGATCTTATGGCCGAGGACATTGTCCTCCTCGATGATAAAGTGGCACTTCTCCCAATTAAGCACTAAGTTGGTCTCTTCACATCGGGTCAACACTTTATCAAGATTGTCCAATCATTCTTCAAAGGAATCCCCCACAACACTGAAATCATCCATGAACACCTCGAGGAAGTCCTCCACCATATCCGTAAATATTGCCATCATACACCGCTGAAAAGTAGTCGGTGCATTACATAAACCAAACGATATCCGTGAGAATGCAAATGTGCCATACAGACAAGTAAATGTGGTTTTCTATTGGTCTTCAGGTGCAATGAGAATCTGATTATATCCAGAATACCCATCCAAAAAGCAATAATAAGCACGTCCGCCAAGTCTGTCTAACATTTGATCAAGAAAGGGCAATGGACAATGGTATTTTCAGGTCACTTTGTTCAGCTTTCTGTAATCCATGCATACCCTCCAATCGGTGACAATTCTTGTGGGGATGAATTCATTGCTATCATTCGTGATCACATTCATGCCCCCCTTCTTTAGGACACATTGTACCGGCGAAGTCCATGAACTATCAGAAATGGGGTACACAACCCCTGCATCTAGCCACTTGATGATCTCTTTCTTGACGACCTCTTGCATGGACTCATTCAACCTCCTTTGATGTTCCACGGAGGGTTTGGCATCTTCCTCCAATATTATTTTGTTCATGCAAAAGACGGGGCTTATACCCTGAATATCAGCTAAAGTCCAACCTATTACCTTCTTCCTCCTTTGAAGCACCGCAAGGGTGGAATCTACCTGCACATTAGTCAAGCAGGAAGAAGGGATAACAGGTAATGTGGAACAAGGGACTAAGAACTCATACCTAAGGTGTGAAGGCAAGGGATTCAACTCCAATTTTGGTGGCTCCTCGATTGAGGGCTTTGTTGGTGGAGTCTTCCGGTTCTCAAGGTCCAAGGAAAATTTACGGGGCCCATATGTATAGGATCCCATTCCTTGCAAAGAATTTGCAAATTCTACCAAGCCTTCCTTATCATCCTCATCTTAATTCAACAACACATCTTCCAAAGGGTCTTCCACATTAATCATAGAACTCATGTCATCAATAATCACCTCAGTCACAAGATCCACAAAGGAACACACTTTTTTGCTATTAGGCCTCATTGATTTGCACACGTGGAACACAACATTTTCATCTCCCACCCAGAAGGTGAGATCCCCAGCTTCCACATCAACAAAGGCCCTCCCTGTTTCTAGGAAAGGTCTCCCCAATATTATTTGCACCTCATACTCAACTTCACAGTCAAGAATCATAAAGTCTGCGGGAAGAATGAACATGTCGACCCGGACTAGCACATCATCAATTATTCCCAATGGCCTCTTCATTGTCCGATCCGCCATTTGCAACCTCATGGAAGTAGGTATTGGTTTCCCAATCCTCAATGTCTTGAACACAGAATATGGCATCAAATTAATAGTGCATGGAATTGTAAATGCATCGGGATCTTCTATCTTTGGAGCCATGGAATGCACAATGGCACTCACTTGATGTGTCATTCGTCTCACAATTCATTGACCTCTTCTTTGTTACGAAGTCCTTCATGAACTTGGCATATCCCGATATTTGTTCTAGAGCTTCAACCAAAGGCACATTGATGGAAAAGCTTTTCATCATATCAATGAATTTCTTGAATTGGTTCTCATTGTTCTGCTTTGAGAGCCTTTGAGAATATGGTGGAGGAGGCCTTGGCAAGGGAGCCTTGGCTTTGGGCACTACCGGTTCCGGTATGCCTATCACATGCTCCCTAGACGGGTTCACATCATTTTGGGTCTCCTCCACGTTGTCATCAATGTCTGTCACCTCATCATTCATATTCTCATCATTTACTTGGACGTCATTTCTTGGTTCGTCCTGATCTTCCAACAATACATCATCACTCACAATCTTCTTTGGATTAGAGGTACTAGCAACACCACCTCTACCGCTTCTTGTGGTCACCGTCATAGCATGGCCCGTATTGATCCCACCCTTCAGGTTTACTACCGTATCACTTGGTAGTGCCCCCTTAGGGTGATTATTCAATGCTTGAGAAATCTGACCCATTTGTACTTCCAAGTTACGGATAGAAGTATTGTGGGAGGCTATTTGTGCATCAGAGTCGACATTTCTTTCTATCATTTGCTTGAACATACTTTCTATTCATCCCATTTCATTATTTGAAGAACCTTGCCCTTGTGAAGGATATGGAGGCGGGTTGTTGGATTGTTGATACATCGGGGGCCTTTGAAAGCCCGACCCCTGGTTTCCTTGATTATTGTTCTTCCAAACCCCTTGGTTTCCATTGCCTCCCCAATTGCTATTTTTGTTGCCACTCCAGTTGCCTTGACTATTTCCTCCCCAATTGCTTGAGTTGCCTTGATTTCCCCAGTTTTGATTGTTGCTCCCCCAATTGTTCGGATTGTTGTTATTGCCACTATTCCAATTCCCTTGGCCCTGGTTGCCCCAATTTTGATTGTTTCCTTGTGATCTCCACTGTTGATTTGGAGCATTGCTCCGTTGACCTTGGTAATTATTGGCATACAAAACCTCTTCACTTTGATCATCATAAGAATCATCTTGATTGTAACCACTACCACTTTGCTCAAATTGTTCTTGATTGTTTTGCACTTGTTGACCACACTGTCTTCTCTTGTTGACCATTCCATTCACTCCTTACGTGGCATTTACTTGATTTGGCCCCTGAACCTGCTGAAGTTGAGCCTACTAACTGATTCATAGTGGTTGTCAACTCTGCTATAGTTTGTCCGTGATCATGAAGTTCCTTGTGAAGGTGGATAACATTAGGGTCACCCTGAGGAACGTTTGCCCGACCTTTCCAAGATGAGGAGGTGTCCGTCATCTTATATAATATGTCACAAGCATCAGCATACAACACTTTCATGAAATTACCCCCAGCGAGCTAATTCACCATACACTAGTTAGTTGTGTTGATACCCCTATAAAATGTTTTTTGGATCATCGCTTCAGCCATATCGTTGTTGGGGCATTCTTTTACCATTGTCTGGTACCATTCCCAAATTTCATGCAACGGATCATTTGGCTCCTGTTTAAAAGCTAAGATCTCATCCCTTAATGTTTCCATATGACCCGGAGAGAAACATTTTGCTATGAACTTCTCAGCCAACTCATCCCAAGTGGTGATGGAATGGTTGGGTAGCCTCTCAAGCCAATCCAAAGCCTTCCTTCTAAGTAAAAATGGGAAAATACTCAATCTCAAAGCGTCCTCAGATACATTTGTTTGCTTGCTCCTCCAGCATGTGTCTACAAAACTTTTGAGATGCTTATATGCGCTCTGATGTGGAGCTCCGACAAAGAAACCCCTTTGTTCCAATAGAGTAAGCATGACATTGGTTATTTGAAAAATTGCCCGCCCGAATCCGGGGCGGGACAATTTCACTTGTGTAGCCTTCATTGGGTAGCACCCGGTGTGCTACCCTTGGAGGAGGTGGAGGAGGGTTTGGAATGTTGTCATGAGAAGGGCGACCTCTTATTTGTACTTGAGGTTCTAGATTAACCTCATCCATGTCATTGTCTTCTACCTCCTCCCCCTGAGAAATATGTCTGAGGGCCTCGTTAATATCCATTTGGTACCTAAAAGCTATTGACACACAAAATTAGAAAAATGGAAGGAAAGAAAACAAAACACACAAATAGTTAGATATATAGCTAAGAACGTCTAACTTCCCGGCAACGGCACCAAAAATTGATCAGTTCTGAACCTACACTACTATTGAGTAGCAAGGATGGTCGATGCAGTTTTACCCAACAAGGCCGAGATCGATTTCCACAGTTTTAATTGATTTGGACTTAGGTATCTATCTAAATCTAGATGCGTGTTTTGTTCCTAATTGCACTTCGACACATGTTGGTGTTGATTCTACTTCTAATTCTATTCTATTGTATGCAAAGATTAAAGCTAAGTACAATATTTTTGATGTTGTTTTTCAAGTGTTTAAAAGGACTAGGGTAGTGACTTCTACCTAGGTGGGTATCTAACGGGTATCAAGAATATAGGGCAAGCTTGATTTGATTGGGGTAGTAATATATCCATCACACCCAAGTAATCACTCTATACCTGTCAGTAGTTTGAGTGATTTTGTCAGATTTGGCTTTCTCAAGTCCAAAGGGGTATTCATGCAATACAAGTGATATTAGCTCAAGTCAGGTATTACTATCTCTAGGTTTAAACCTTTAATTGGGGCTATCAATTTCTTGAGTTCACCCCAATTCCTTGTTAGCCTAGTTTTCCTAGACTTAGTCCCTCTTTCTCAAGAAGAGACCAAGTCATAAAGGCATGAATCAGTGTTTGCAACCACTAATTCTACAATTCTAGCAAGAACTAGGCTAAATAATAGTAACCCATAAACATTCAAGCCCTAAAATTCAATTACCCATTAAATACCACACCCTAGCTATGAGTCTAGCTACTCATAGAAATAGCAGAAATCAAAGATGAAGAGAAGATAAAATCCATAATACTAAATTAAAAGATGAAAATCTAATGTTATAAGGTAAATTTTGTACCAAATTTCCCAAAAAGGAAAACCTAGCCGTCTCACGTGCTCAGCAAAAACATAACATGTTCTAAAAATGACAAAAAGATCTATTTATACTAAGCTAAAATTTCTGGACAAAAATTCCCCTGTGGAGGTTTCGCGGCCGCGTAATTCTGATCGCGGACGCACTCTTGCTTTCTTGACCGCATAATTCTGATCGCAATCCGTATTTCTTCACATCTGGGTTTGGGTTGAACATTAATTTTGCGGATCGCGTAATTTCCACCGTGTCTATGTGAGAGAATTTTGCGGCCACGTGATTTTGACGCGGACCGCTCTTCTCATTTTTGTTTCATTTCTGAACTCTCTGAACCTTAGCAACCGCGGTCCACGAAATTCCAATCACGGATGCACAATTACTTTCGCGGCCGCGTCTTTCTGTCGCGGTCCGTGTTCATGTTATATCCCAAAATTCCATCTCTCTGATTCTTCAATGCGCGGACTTCGAAATAATGTTCGCGATCGTGTTAGTACTTCGCGGCCGCACTTTTCTGCCGCTGCCCGTGTTCCACATCTCTTGGACAATCTTGGTTTTTATTCAAGGTTTGACTCATTTATGAGTTGGTTATGGCTTCTTTGGCTCATTTTGAAAAATCCGTGCAAGCAAGCATATTACATTAGTTTCCGGGTATACCTTCACGCATTTTGGCCCTAAACATAAGTAAAAGAGAGCAATTAATAGGTTAAAATTCCTACTTATCAACAAGTCACAAGCTCTAAGAAATAGTTACAAGTATCTCTATACATCCGTATCTAGGAAAATAAACAAGATATAACATAGAGGGATTAGAGGGGGACCCCGAGGTCTACTGACGCTGACAGATATACCTTGAAGTCTCCGTAGCAGCAGTAAGTACACTCAGCTAATAGCGGGGCTGGTAGGTTGTACCTGGATTTGCACACAAAACATGTGCAGAAGAGTAGCATGAGTACACCACAACGGTACCCAGTAGGTGCCAAGCCTAACCTCGGTAGAGTAGTGACGAGGTCAGGTCAGGGCCCTACTGGGATATAATAATAAGACAGAAGATATAACAATATGATGAAAGACTAAGAATTTAACAAAGAGAATTTACAAAAAAGTAACAACACAGCACATAGAGGTAAACAACAAGTGCTTTCCCGAGATACTGTCTCCTAGTCCCAAAAGTAAATACTCAACAGGGGACCTCCCGAGATACCGCCTCGTAGTCCCAAAAGTAAATATGCAAGAGGATCTCCCGAGGTACCACCTTGTAGTCCCAAAAGTAAATGTGGAGGGGGATCTTTCGAGGTACCGCCTCGTAGTCCCAAAAGTGAATGTACATGGGATCTCCCGAGGTAACGCCTCGTAATCCCAAAAGTAAATATCCAGGGGGATCTCCGGAGGTACCGCCGCATAGTCCCAAAAGTAAACACATAGCTCGAAACTGATGGACACAACAATTAACAACAAGAATCATATAGCTTAAGACTAAAACAAATCAAGGAAAGATAGGAATTCAAATAAGCATGCTGCACAGATTTTAAATAAGCATTTAAGACACGTGGACATGCGATATTAGGCTAAACAAGATAACTACACATGATGGGATGACTCACTTAAGATGTAACAGGTTACTGTTCATTAAAATATTGGATTTTCAACAATTATTCCGTGTACGCACTCGTCACCTAGCATACACGACATTCACATATCACATAATTTCCACAATAGTATCAAATCCTAAGGGAATTTTCCCCACACAAGGTTAGGCAAGCTACTTAACTCGAGCCAAGCTCTATCAATCCACAAGAATGCATTTTCCTCGACCTTCCAACTCTGAATGGCCCAAATCTAGCCAAAAACAATTACATACTATAAATACAACTATAATAAACTAATCTAATTAATGAAATCAAGACTTCAACAAGAATTTTGAAAATCGCCCCAAAAAGTCGAGTTGGGCTCGTGTCTCAAAATCGGGTAAAAGTCACAAAATATGAACCCCCATTCAACCACGAGTCCACCCATACCAAAATTACTCAAATTTGATACCAAAATCTCAATCAAAACCCCAAAAATCGGTTGAATAGCTTTTCCACTTTTTCTCCAAACTTCTCAACCCAAAAGCTTAATTAAATGAAAAAATTAATAATAGATTAGTGGGATATAACCAGAAACTAGTTAAGAATCATTACCCAATCGTTGCCACAGAAAAGCCGTCAAAATCTCGCCTAAATCCGAGCTATCTAACTCAAGTTAATATAAAAATGGCAAAACCCTCGATTTGAAATGTTTATAACTGCCTAGGTCTTTTCTTCATCGCGAACACGGAAGATTCCTTGCGTTCACGAAGCACCAGAAACTCTATATCCAAAAATCATCTTTCGCGAACGTGAGTGACCTCTTGTTAATGCGGAGCTTGCACAGCCTGACCCTTCACGAATGCGGGACCCTAATAGCGAATGCGTAGGCTAAATGCATGATGACCCTGTGGACCAGCTTCTCTAGGCGAAGGCGAGGTCCCTATTGCGAACGCGTAGACCTAATACCTCAGAGCTTCACGAACGCAGGACCTAAATCACGAACGCGAAGAACAAAACTCTGCTGGCCTCCCAGATACCTTATGCGAATACGAGACCTCCCTTACGAATGCGATGAAGGAAACCAGCAACTCAAAAACACTAGATTTTCTGCAATTCGAACAAGTCCAATTCTAGTCCGTTAACCACCCGGAATCCACCCGAGGCCCCCGGAACCTCAACCAAACATATCAACAAGTCCTAAAACATCATAAAAACTTAGTCGAGCCTTCAAATCACATCAAACAACGCTAAAAACACAAATCACACTTTCAAACTTAATGAACTTGAAACGTCAAACTTCTACAACAGATGCCGAAACCTGTCAAATCACGTCCGATTGACCTCAAATTTTGCACACAAGTCATATTTGACATTAAGGACCAACTCCAACTTTCAGAATCGGAATCCGACCTCGATAAAAAGTCCATTTCTGGTCAAACTTTCCAAAAATTCAACTTTCGTCATTTCAAGCCTAATTCAACTACGGACCTTCAAATCACAATCCGGACACGCTCTTAAGTCCAAAATCACCCAACGGAGCTAATGGATCCGATAAAACTCCATTTCGAAATTGTATTCACATAGTTCCAACTATGGTCAAATTTCTAGAACTTAAACTTCCATTTTAGGGACTAAGTGTCCCATTTCACTCCAAAACTAAAAACAAATCCTCCCGGCAAGTCACATAATCATAGGGGATCGGGTCTAATACTCTCAAAACGGCCGGCCGAGTCGTTACAATAAAAATTTAAGAGCCCTACATGGTCAAATTTCCAAAAATAAGCCTGAGCATGTACTCGTCACCTCGCGTACACGACCTTCACATGACACAGTTAGTACAAACGACTCAAATACTAAGGGGTAGTTCCCCCACACAAAGTTAGGCAAGATACTTACCCCCAAAAAGCTAGACAGTTACTCTAAAATAACATTCTCGAGCGAAACAACCTCTGGTCGACTCAAATCTAACCAAAGTAACTTCAATTTATAAATAAAACTCATAGAAAACAATTCTGGAAATAAAGATTTGATTTTTAATTAAAACTAAAAAGTCAACCTCCAGGCCCATACCTCGGAACCCAACAAGATTCACAAAACCCGAAAACCCATTCCGATACGAGTTCAACATACCAAGATTACCAAATTTCGATATCAATTCGTCCTACAAATCATCATTTTACACTTTAGATAGATTTTACAAATTTTCCCCAAATTTCCAATTTAATTCTCTAGTTTAATGATGAAAACAAAGATAAAATCATGAAATAAATCAAAACAGGGTAAAGATCACTTACCTCAACACAACCACGTGAAGAACCACTAAAAAATCGCTCAAATCTGAGGTCTCTAACTCAAAAGATGAAAAAAGTGGACAAAACCCACGATTTGGAAATTATATTCCGCTGCCCAGGTAACATGAATCCCTTTCGCGAAGATATGTATGCGAAGCGAAGAAGAAAGATGACAGCTGCCAATAATATACTTCGCGACCACGAGAGGAGAGATGCGGTCGCGATGAAGGAAATTTCTCTACCCCAAAAAGTGTGCTACGCCGTCGCAAACTAATTCAAGTGATCGCGAAGAAGAAGGATATCAGTTGCCAAGGTTGTTTCTATGTATAACGACCCGACCGGTCGTTTTGCATTATCGGACCCCATTTCCCTAAATGAAACTTCCCATAGTGGCTTATTGTGATTTATGACTTGCGGGGGCAGGTGGTCCGGGATTCAGAAGTGTTTAGAGCAATATTGGAATACTTGGTTCCTTAAGGTTGGCCTTTAAGGCCAAGTTTGACTTCGGTCAACATTTTGGGTAAACGACCTCGGAATCAAGTTTCGTCGGTTCCGATAGCTTTGTATGATGATTTTGGACCTGGGCGTATGTTCGGAATAGTTTCTGATGACCCGGGAGCTTTTCGGCACCTAATATTGAAATAAGAAGTTCCTTAAGTTCCTATTGTGGCTTGGGACGTATTTTTGTGTTATCGAGATCCGAATGGAATTTTAAGATCGGGAATAGTTCTGTTATGTCATTTAGAACTTGCCTGCAAAATTTGGTGTCATTCCGAGTAGTATAGGTCGGTTCGGTGCGTTGTTAGCGAAGTCAAGAAAACTTAAAGTTCCTAAGTTTGGTTCTAGAGGTTTTGGGGTGTGATTTTGAGTTTGTTTTGGGTGTTCCAAAGGCTCGAGCGAGTCTGTATTATGATTTGGGACTTGTTGGTATATTTGGACGGCGGTTCGGGTGGGCCGAGGTGCCTCCTGGACGCCACACGAGGCTAAAAACCAGCTAAAATAGTTGCTGGTGCACCTGCTCTGGTATTGATCGCAGGTGCGGTTGCCCAGTCGCAGTGCGCGACCGCTCCCGCGGTCCCAGCCTCACAGGTGCGGCCCCTAGCGGGCAGGCCATTTCTCGCAGGTGCGGACAAAGTTTTGCAGGAGCGAGACCGCAGGTGCGAGACTGCAGGTGCGGTCCTCGAGCCGCAGGTGCAGAAACACTGTCAGACAGTGTGTTTCTTAAATACGGGATTCCTCATTGTTTTCTTCACTCTTTCATCCATTAAACACTTTGAGAGCTTGGGAAGAAGGCTCCACGACCCAACCCCTAAAAGGTAAGTAAATTTCATCTCAAGACTTGTTAACGCATGAATTCCTAGTTGAATTTAATCACCTAATTAGTGAAAAATCAAGAATTGGGTAGTAACCTAGGGCTTTCGGTAATTTGAGAATTTACCCGTGAGTTAGCTATGAAATCAAGTAAAAATCGTATATTAATGATCCTTAGGCTATAGGTGAGTGTTTCCTTTGAGAATTTTTTGAATCCGAGCATGCGGGCCCGGGGTTGGATTTTAGAATTTCTTCAAGAATGGTGAATTTACGAAAGGAGTAGGAGAATTTCCATACTTTGAGCATAAATTAATGTATTTGTATAACATTTGGCTAGTTTTGAGTCCTCGGGTGTAGAGTTCGGAGTTTCAGACGCGTTCTTGGTCCGGGGAGTAGATTCTGCACGAGGTGAGTCTCCTTTCTAACCTTGTAAGGGGAACTGTCCCCCTAGGTGATTTAAATGATATATGTGATAACTGTGGGGGCTACGTACGTACAAAGTGACGAGAGTCCATATGTAGTGGCTATTATTGTTATGTCCGGGTAGTTAGGATTACACCATGTTTTATGTTTTCCTTGAAATGAATTATATGCTTAGTGAATTAATGTTACATGTGGCTTGTTTTTCTGAGATCATGGAATTTAAGTAATTTTAAGGAATTTTTCACGAAAAGTAATTGATAAATAATAAATGTGTGGATTGTGTGTGCATGTGACCGCTTCGCAATTACATTCCGCGAGCGGAGTGTTATTTCCCCCACTCTCATAGGAGCGGGCCGTACGCCATGGCGAGATTGAAAGATATATATATATATATTTCGGGCCGTTCGACCCTCGGCAGTGCACAAATATGATCATTATGATGGCTCAGGCTGGTTGTCCTTATCCTGTATGCGCATGTTAAATTGTTAAGAATTCTGTTATGGATTTTGAGTGTTCAGATAAATTTTTAAAGGAAAGAAAAGAATAATGAGGTAGAAGTTGTATATTTACTTCCCGTATTTATTTGAATTGTGGTTATTTTAAATGCTTACTGCTTTTATCATCCTTGGGTACATATTTGTTTATGTACCCATGCTGCACTTCTGTACTTAATTGTACAAGTTCTGAGGCTGGTGCATCTGGTTATCAGACCGGAGCTCGATTCTGATCTTAGTTGGACCCGACTTCACGGTGAGCTGCTTCTCCTGACGATCCTCTGCAGCACCATGGATTTCTCTTTTGCTTATTTCTTTCAGACAGTGGGATTGTATATTATGTTTTGTATATTCTGTTAGTATGCCCGTAAGACTTGTGACACTAGTTCCTGGCACACACATAGTTGTTATTTTGGTTTACGGGTCTGTATATATATATATATTGGCTCATTCCTTTTTTTGACTGCTTTTGGTAAAAATGGCTTGCTATCTTTTTCAATTAATGTTTGAATTTTAAAAACTTGGCACGTATTCGGATGTTTAACCAATCATGGGAGAAATCCTTAGAAATTTAAGTATTGGATTGCCTAACCCCGGTGTTGGGCGCCATCATGACCTGAGTTAGTATTTTGGGTCGTGACAACATGGTATCAGAGCACTAGGTTCACGTAGGTCTCACAAGTCACGGCCAAACCTAGTAGAGTCTTGTGGATCGGTATGGAGACGTCTGTACTTATCTTCGGGAGGCTATAGGGTGTTAGGAAAACCTCTCCTTATTTTTATTCTATCGTGCAGTCAATGGTTTACAAAATTTCATTCTTCTATTCTCTCACAAAAGGTGAGGAAGCGTGCATCCGATGTTCCAGACACGGGAGGGGCCGCTACCCCCGGTGTTCGAGGCTGTGGCAGAGGTCGGGGGAGGGCACCGACTCGAGGTAGGGGACGAGGGCGTCCCTGAGCTATTCCAGTCATACCACCACCAGAGGACCCTACTATAGAGGAGCAGGGTGAGGTGCCCCTAGCAGGTCCTTCCCCAGTGGACTTTATGACGGCGCCAGGATTCTAGGAGATCATGGGCCGTATGATGCGGTTCATGGACACTATGTCCCAGGATGGTTTATTTCCAGCGGATCCTGCCACATCTCAGGCAGGAGGGGGATCCCAGACCCCTACTGCCCAGGCTACAGGCCAGACAGCAGTACTTAATCATACCCCGGGTACACTGCTCGTGGGTGGGGCCCAGCCTGTAACAGCAGCACCTGAGCCCAAGCCAGCTGCGGATGGTGATCCGTAGAAGTTATTGGATAGATGGACTCGGTTGCACCCTCCAGTCTTCGGGGGTGAGCGGGGCGAGGATGCCCAGGACTTTATTGATAAGTGTAGGGACAGACTGCATAACATGAGGATACTGGAGTCCCATGGAGTGAACTTCACTACCTTCCAGCTAGAGGGTAGAGCTCGCAGATGGTGGCAGTCCTATATTCTCAACAGGCCAGCAGATTCTCCTCCTATCACCTAGGAGCAGTTCACTCAGATGTTTCTAGACAGGTATATCCCACCCTTTGAGAGGGAAGAGCTGCAATATCAGTTTGAGCAGTTGGAGTAGGGACAGATGTCAGTGACAGATTATGAGGCTAGATTCTCAGAGTTGTCTCGCCACACACTTATGATATTGCCTACTGATACTGAGAGAGTGCAGAGATTTGTAGCAGGGTTGCACTCCGGTATTAGGGTCAATATGGCCTGAGAGGTGGAGATGGGGACTCCCTATCAGCTGATGGTCGAGATAGCTCGTCGGATTGAGGGCTATCCATTGAGAGGCAGAGAGCAGGGTCAGCAGGACAAGAGGGCCAGATTCTTTGGGGATTTTAGAGGTGCCCCAGTTAGGGGAAGAGGTCAGTTTAGTAGAGGTCAGCCCAGCAGGCCTCCATATTCAGCACCCCCCACCTCCCCGAGGTGTTCCAGCGAGGGCTCATTTCAGCGCCATGCCAGAGCGTTCCTACCGCCCTCCAGCCATTCAGAGTTCACCCAGTGGTTATCCCAGTTATTCGAGATTCCCCAGTCCCTACTTTAGTGCTATTCCAGAGAGTGCACATCGCTCTCCGGCCATTCATGGTTCCCTTTCGGGGCAGCAAGCTATGATACCTGGAGGTTTTTATGAGTGTGAGGATCCAGGTCATATGAAGAGGCATTGTCCCAGGTTTCGGGGCAAAGCGGTACAACAGGATTTTCAGCCTATGGGTCCAGCACCAGCCGTCAAGCCACCTAGAGGTGGGGGACAGGTCGGTAGGGGTCGTCCTAGAGGTGGAGGCCAGTCAGGGGAAGGTCAGCCAGCCCCTGTTCATTCTGGCGGGGCTCAATTTTCCGGTGCTCCAGCTAGATTCTATGATATCCCGGCTAGATCAGATGCAGTGGCCTCAGACTCCGTGATCACAGGTATTATTACAGTATGTGGTAGAGAGGCGTCAGTGTTATTTGATCCAGGATCCACTTATTCCTATGTTTCAATCTTATTTTCTCATTTTTTGGATGTCCCTCGTGAGTCCTTGGGTTCTCCTATTTATATGTCCACTCCCGTGGGTGATTCTTTGGTTGTAGATCGGATTTTTCGGTCCTGTGTGATTTCATTTTGTAGGTTCGAGACTCGAGCGGATCTCTTATTGCTCGACATAGTTGATTTAGAGATTATTTTGGTGATGGATTGACTATCTCCTTATCATGTCGTGCTAGATTGCCATGCCAAGACAGGTACTTTAGCCATGCCCGAGTCGCCTAGGCTGGAGTGGAGAGGTTCCTCAGTTAGTACAGCCAGCCGGGTCATTTCATTCTTGAAGGCTCGACATATGGTCGAGAAGGGTTGTCTGGCCTATTTTGCTTACGTGCGGGACACCACCGCCGAGTCTCCGATGATGGATTCAGTGCCAGTTGTTTGAGAGTTTGCTGATGTATTTCCTTCGGACCTTTCGGGCATGCCTCCAGATCGTGATATTGATTTCTGCATTGATTTAGCTTCAGGCACCCAACCTATATCTATTCCTCCATACCGTATGGCTCCGAAATATTTGAAGGAGTTGAAGGAGCAGCTTGAGGAATTGTTAGACAAGGGGTTCATCAGGCCGAGTGTATCGCTGTGGGGTGCTCCAGTTCTATTTGTAAATAAGAAGGATGGGTCTATGTGGATGTGTATTGATTACCGCCAGTTGAACAAGGTCACCATTAAGAACAAGTACCCTTTGTTGCGCATCGATGATTTGTTTGACCAGTTGCAGGGTGCCGTGTGTTTTATAAGATTGATTTGAGATCGGGGTATCATCAGTTGAGGATTCGATCTTCAGATGTTCCGAAGACTGCTTTCCGTACGAGATATGGCCATTATGAGTTCCTAGAACATTCATGGACTTGATGAATAGGGTGTTCAGGCCGTATGTTGACTCCTTTATCATTGTCTTCATTGATGACATTTTGATTTACTCACGTAGTCTGGGGAGCACGAGCAGCATTTGAGAGTTGTGCTCCAGACTTTGCGAGAACAGAAGCTATATGCTAAGTTCTCCAAATGTGAGTTCTAGTTGGATTCCGTGGCATTCTTGGGGCATGTGGTATCCGGAGAGGGTATCAAGGTTGATCCTCAGAAGATCGAGGCAGTTCAGAGTTGGTCGCGTCCTACTTCAGCTACAGAGATCAGGAGCTTTTTGGGCCTAGCAGGCTATTATCACCGATTTGTGGAGGGGTTCTCTTCTATTACAGCTCCATTGACTAGATTGACTCATAAAAATGCCCCGTTTTGATGGTCTCACGAGTGTGAGGTGAGATTTCAGAAGCTCAAGACAACATTGACCTCAGGACCAGTTCTAGTATTGCCTTCCGGTTCTGGGATGTATACAGTATATTGCGACGCTTCATGCATTGGCTTGGGGTGTGTATTGATGCAGGAGAGGAGAGTTATTGCTTATGCTTCGCGCCAGCTGAAGTTTCACGAGAAGAATTATCCTGTGCACGATTTGGAGTTGGCGGCGATTGTTCATGCTCTTAAGATTTGGAGGCACTACTTGTATGGAGTGTCCTGTGAGGTTTATACAGACCACCGTAGCTTGCATCACTTGTTCAAGCAGAATGATCTTAATTGAGGCAGCGCAGATGGCTTGAGTTTTTGAAGGATTATGATATCACCATTCTTTATCACCCGGGCAAGGCAAATGTGGTAGTAGATGCTTTAAGCAGGAAGGCGGAGAGTATGTGTAGCTTGGCTTATATTGTAGTAGAGGAGACACCTCTAGCCTTGGACATTCAGTCCTTGGCTAATCGCCTGGTGAGATTAGACCTTTCAGAGCCTCGTCGAGTTCTTGCACATGTAGTTTCTCAGTCTTCGTTATTGGGGGAGATTAAGGCTCGGCAATATGATGATCCGTGTTTGGCGAGGATGGTGTTCTGAGACTTCAGGGTTGCTTATGTGTTCCTAAGTTTGATGGCCTGAGGGAGAGGATTCTAGAGGAGGCACACAGTTCTCGGTATTCTGTTCATCTTAGTGCTACAAAGATGTATTGTGATTTGAAGCAACATTACTGGTGGAGGCGAATGAAGAAAGACATTGTGGAGTATGTGGCTAGGTGTCTTAATTGCCAGCAGGTGAAGTATGAGCACCAGAGGCCAGGAGGCCTACTTCAGCATATGCCCATTCCTGAGTGGAAATGGGAGCGCATCACTATGGACTTCGTGGTTGGGTTGCCTCAGACCTTGCGGAAGGTTGACGCGGTTTTGGTCATTGTGGATAGATTGACCAAATCGGCGCATTTCATTCCAGTAGCTACTACTTATACTTCTAAGAGGTTGGCCCAGATCTTCATTCAGAAGATAGTCAGGTTGCATGGTGTGCCGATGTCCAGTATATCAGATCGAGGTCCTCAGTTCACGTCGCACTTCTGGAGAGCATTACATAGTGAGATGGGTACCCAGATAGACCTCAGTACAGCATTTCACCCTCAGACTGATGGTCAGTCAGAGTGTACAGTTCAGATATTGGAGGACATGCTCAGGGCATGTGTGATTTACTTCGGAGGTCAGTGGGACCAGTTCTTGCCTTTGGCCGAGTTTGCTTACAATAATAGTTATCAGTCCAGCATTGAGATGGCACCATTTGAGGCTTTGTATGGTCGGCAATGTCGTTCTCCTATCGGATGGTTTGAGCCTGACGAGGCTCAGTTATATGGCACCGACCTGGTGAGGGATGCTTTGGAGAAAGTGAAGTTGATTCGGGAGAGGCTCCGCACAGCACAGTCCAGACAGAAGAGTTACGCGGATTAGAGGGCACGTGATGTATAATTTATGGAGGGAGATAGGGTCATGTTGAAAGTCTCGCCTATGAAGGGTATTATGAGGTTTGGGAAGAAGGGCAAGCTGAGCCAGAGGTTTATAGGTCCCTTCGAGGTGTTGAGGCGAGTTGGGGAGGTTGCTTATGAGCTGGCCTTGCCTCCCAGTTTATCAGGAGTTCATCCAGTTGAGGAGGCGACTTGGGAGTTCGAGGAGGACATGCGGAGCAGATATCCACACTTATTTAGCACTTGAGGTATGATTCTAGACCCATTCAAGGACGAACGTTTGTTTAAGAGGTGGAGAATGTAATGACTCGACCGGTCGTTTCGTGCTATCGGACCCCGTTCCCCTAAATAAAACTCCCCATAGAGGCTTATTGTGATTTATGACTTGCGGGGCGGGTGTTCCGGGATTCAGAAGTGTTTAGAGCAATATTGAAACACTTGGTTCCTTAAGGTTGGCCTTTAAGGCCAAGTTTGACCTCGGTCAACATTTTGGGTAAACGACCTCGGAATCGAGTTTCAACGGTTCTGGTAGCTTTGTATGATGATTTCGGACCTGGGCGTATGTTCGGAATGGGTTTCTGATGACCCGGGAGCGTTTCGGCACCCAATATTGTATTAAGAAGTTCCTTAAGTTCCTATTGTGGTTTGGGACGTGTTTTTGTGTTATCGAGGTCCGAACGGAATTCCGAGACCGTGAATAGTTTTGTTATGTCATTTATGACTTGCATACAAAATTTGGTGTCATTGCGAGTAGTATAGGTCAGTTCGGCGCGTTGTTAACGAAGTCAAGAAAACTTAAAGTTCCTAATTTTGGTTCTAGGGGTTTTGGGGTGTGATTTTGACTTTTAGCGTTGTTTTGGGTGTTCCGAAGGCTCAAGCGAGTATGTATTATGATTTGGGACTTGTTGGACTGGGGCTCGAGTGGACCCAGTGCCTCCCGGATACCACACAAGGCCAAAAATCAGCTGAAATAGCTGCTGGTGCACCTACTCTGGTGTTGACCGCAGGTGCGGTTGCCCAGTCGCAGGTGCGAGACCACTCCTGCGGTCCCAGCCTCGCAGGTGCGGCCCCCAGCGGGCAGGCTATTTCTCGCAGGTGCGGGCCCAGGCTCCCTCGCTCATTTTCGCAGGTGCGAGCCTTTGCTCGCAGGTGCGATACCGCAGGTGTTGTCCTCGAGCTGCAGGTGCGGAAACACTGTCAGACAGTGTGTTTCTTAAATACGGAATTCCTCATTGTTTTCTACACTCTTTCATCCATTAAACACTTTGAGAGCTTGGGAAGAAGGCTCCACGACCCAACCCCTAGAAGGTAAGTAAATTTCATCTCAAGACTTGTTAACGCATGAATTCCTAGTTGAGTTTAATCACCTAATTAGTGAAAAATCAAGAATTGGGTAGTAACCTAGGGCTTTCGGTAATTTGAGAATTTACCCATGGATTAGCTATGAAATCAAGTAAAAATCGTATATTAATGATCCTTAGGCTATGGGTGAGTGTTTCCTTCGAGAATTTTTGGAATCCGAGCATATGGGCCCGGGGTTGGATTTTAGAATTTCTTCAAGAATGGTGAATTTACTAAAGGAGTAGGAAAATTTCCATACTTTGAGCATAAATTAATGTATTTGTATAACATTTGGCTAGTTTCAAGTCCTCGGGTGTAGAGTTCGTAGTTTCGGGCGCGTTCTTGGTCCGGGGAGTAGATTCTGCACGAGGTGAGTCTCCTTTCTAACCTTGTAAGGGGAACTGTCCCCCTAGGTGATTTAAATGATATATGTGATAACTGTGGGGGCTACGTACGTACAAAGTGACGAGAGTCCGTACGTAGTGGCTATTATTGTTATGTCCGGGTAGTTAGGATTACACCATGTTTTATGTTTTCCTTGAAATGAATTATATGCTTAGTGAATTAATGTTACATGCGGCTTGTTTTTCTGAGATCATGGAATTTAAGTAATTTTAAGGAATTTTTCATGAAAAGTAATTGATAAATAATAAATGTGTGGATTGTGTGTGCATGTGACCGCTTCGCAATTACATTCCGTGAAAAATTCCTTAAAATTACTTAAATTCCATGATCTCAGAAAAACAAGCCGCATGTAACATTAATTCACTAAGCATATAATTCATTTCAAGGAAAACATAAAACATGGTGTAATCCTAACTACCCGGACATAACAATAATAGCCACTACGTACGGACTCTCGTCACTTTGTACGTACGTAGCCCCCACAGTTATCACATATATCATTTAAATCACCTAGGGGGACAGTTCCCCTTACAAGGTTAGAAAGGAGACTCACCTCGTGCAGAATCTACTCCCCGGACCAAGAACGCGCCCGAAACTACGAACTCTACACCCGAGGACTTGAAACTAGCCAAATGTTATACAAATACATTAATTTATGCTCAAAGTATGGAAATTTTCCTACTCCTTTCGTAAATTCACCATTCTTGAAGAAATTCTAAAATCCAACCCCGGGCCCGCATGCTCGGATTCCAAAAATTCTCGAAGGANATATATATTATGGTTCGGGTCGTTCGACCCTCGGCAGTGCACAAATATGATCATTATGATGGCTCAGGCTGGTTGTCCTTATCCTGTATGCACATGTTAAATTTTTTAAGAATTCTGTTATGGATTTTGAGTGTTTAGATAAATTTTTAAAGGAAAGAAAAGAATAATGAGGTAGAAGTTGTATATTTACTTCCTGTATTTATTTGAATTACGGTTATTTCAAATGCTTACTGCTTTTGTCATCCTTGTATGTCCGTTACTGATGTTATATCTTGCTAATAATTTTGTTGGACCTTAGGGAGTGTCAAGTCGACCTCTCGTCACTACCTCTTCGAGGTTAGGCGGGATACTCACTGGGTACATATTTGTTTATGTACTCATGATGCACTTCTGTACTTAATTGTACAGGTTTTGAGGCTAGTGCATCTGGTTATCAGACCGGAGCTCGATTATGATCTTAGTTGGACCCGACTTCACGGTGAG